>JAOVYW010001546.1:23573-36451 GCA_025775045.1 Hiodon tergisus | reverse complement strand
CCTCTTCTCCAGAGTCTCTCAGATAGGATGAGACGAGGTTCAGTAGTCCTCTTCTCCAGAGTCTCCCAGGTGGGAGATGAGGCTCAGTGCTCCTCTTCTCCAGAGTCTCCCAAGTGGGAGATTAGGCTCAGTGGTCCTCTTCTCTGGAATCTCTCAGGTGGGAGATGAGGCTTAGTGGGTAGCTCACTGATGCTGTCAGAAAAAACTTTAATTGCAGGATGCTGGATGGGCCATATGGTCAAAAGGGAAGCAGATCGCCATCCAGAGATCGGAAGAAGGTGGTTAGTCAGGCTTTTCTCCACTCCTGGGCCCCTGGAAGGTTCGCTGTGCCTTCAGAATAAATGTCCTTCTGCTCTCATCAGTGCAGGACTTCATCTGGGTAACTCTGCACTGTCCCTGTGTGAGGTTTCAGGGTTTGTAGCAGAACTCAATTGAAAATTACCTCCTTGGATCAGGTGTTTGGATCAACTGAAGAAAATTAATTCCTAGTGAAAGTGTTTGCAAAATCAGAGAGGCTGAATTTACCCGACAGTAAAACACTCATATAAACCTTGGCCTAAAACCAAATAATTACTTTAAAGTTGCAAATGTCTTTTTGTTGCACTTTCAATAGTCTTCGTGCCTAGAAATGTTTTTGGCTTTGACCAAATCAAAATTTTGGAAAACTTTTTTACTCAACTATATTTAATAACAAAAGTTTTTATTTGGTCCCAGTCTTAATTGGTCATTAAGTGGCAATGATAAATTAAAGGATTTATTTATCATAACTTGTACAATGCTTAGGTCCTTTAAATTGAATAAAATGCATGAGTAACACAGACAGCTTTGTTGTCTGATTCATACATCCAAGTAAATAATGCAGTCTTGGGGATATACCACAAGAATATAATTTTTGTAATTTACTACTGTACTAATAATTGCTGTTTACGCAGGTCTAGAAAATTGATTAGCTCATAATTAGCAAATAAACAATGCAAAATGCAAATGTTTGTAACAAAGCAATTATATCCTAATCCACACTTGGCAGAGATAATGAAAGATTAGCAATGCATCACCGCAAAAGGAAGGTCAACATCTGTTGCAATTAAAGATGAATATCGTGGGCCTCAATCTTATATTCAAAATGTATGTGTCATATATTAACCAGGGGAATCAAAGACATCATCAGACGCTGTTGCTAAATAAGCTGTCAGTAAAACTATTTGTTCTGTTGGTTCTTATGTATGTACCAGATGTATATAGAGCTAGGTTGTTCCTGCTGCATGAAAGTTGTTCCAAGTGGATCAAATGTCACATAGAAAGCTACGAAATCCTAACTTAAGCTCACTCTTCTATAGCCAAAAAATGCAATCTTAATGTTAGAGATAAAGCTACCATGCAAAGTAACTAGTACCATAGTCTGAAAGGGTACTGCTATGTTCACACACTGGGAGAATACATGTGACCTGGGCAGACTGAGGAATTGTGACATCAGAAACCCGACTCAAATTACAAAGAAATAGCATTCAACAGTAGACACGCAGATTTGTATCCTATGAGTGACCATATGTAAAGGCAACGTTTACTGTAAGAGGAAATAAGTCTTTAAACGCAGTAACACTGAAGGGGTGAAATAGGTGAATCGCTACAGCTTCACTTTTACACAACCCTTTAAAATCATTAAAAACAACACTGCACCATTTTGTTGAATTTTACTATATTTATTAATGACAGGTTTACAACTCTCATTTCATTGTACATTAGCCTTTCAAGAGAAATTGTGAATTTGAACAGTCACTAGCCATTTTTCCAGCGATTAAAACCTAGCCGTTTCCAGCGATTAAAGTCTAGCCTAGCCCAAAGATAAAAGCCTAACCTAGCCCAGCGATTAAAGTCTAGCCTAGCCCAGCGACAAAAGCCTAACCTAGCCCAGCGATTAAAGCCTAGCCTAGTCCAGCGACAAAAGCCTAGCCTAGCCCAGCGATAAAAGCCTAACCTAGCCCAGCGATTAAAGTCTAGCCTAGCCCAACGATTAAAGCCTAGCCTAGCCCAGCGATAAAAGCCTAGCCTAGACCAGCGATTAAAGTCTAGCCTAGCCCAGCGATAAAAGCCTAGCCTAGACCAGCGATTAAAGTCTAGCCTAGCCCAGCGATTAAAGCCTAGCCTTTTCCAGTGATTAAAGCCTAGGTGGATCCAGGCTAGGCTTTGACGACCTGCAGAAGTGCTGTTTGAGGCTTTGGTCTGCCGGTCTCTTTTATCTTCACTTCTTCAGTAAAGGACAAAACATGAAACGATATTGTCAACAATAGGGTTGCCATACGTCAAGTTTTAAAAGTAATTAGCACAATTTAAAATGGTTCAAATCTTCTTGAAAAGCACGACAGGATATTATGATTCAGGAGTGGCAAACCAGAAACTGAATCAACCACCTCTGACAGTGGGAGGCTAGCCTACGTTGCCAGATAGAAGGAAGAAGCTATTCTCATAACCAATTTTCCAATATCATTGGGTACCAAAATAAACAGACTTGTGTAGGCTGTAAAGCTTGCTCCAAGACGAAAACTTCACTAAAATATCTGAATTTAAATTAGATTAAATTTGAGGGTTTTCATGACGCTTGGTTCTAAGTGTAATATTAGTTAGGAGTATTTAGTTTTTTTTATCTGAGTTTAGATTCAAGAGTATTGTGTACTGTCTGTCACTCAGAATTACAACTGAATAATATAAAACTAACCTTTTTGTACATTGAACTGACTATACATGTGGTTAGCGTTTACTATTCAAATTTAGTGAGACCGTTATCAAAGATTTCTCGGTTGTAAAACCTACGGTAATACCACGTCTTCAAATTGAATATTCACACACTTGGTATCAATTTCGCGAGGCTACGATATTCTTAGCGTGGGTAAACCTTCTGTGAAACTATCGGCTTTTCTTAAGCAGGCTTTGATGTGCTGGATATTGCTGTACAAACTCAATTTCTTACCCCATAAATGTTTTAAATGTATCAATGGGTCTATACAACATAGATATAAAACATTATCATATCATAATGGGTTTTACAACAACATCCTTCTAGTTAGCAAATTAATTTATACCAGTGGGAATCCGTATACATATATCCAGATTTTATGGAGAAAAAGTCGGTTGAAATAGCTGGTGGGATAAGGTCCATAATACAGAATTATCCTCCTTCATCTCCTATTGAAGGCAAAGTTCAGGTGAATGGAAGAAATTTAACAATCGTTTGATTCAAGCTGTCATATTCTTTTTGGCATCGCTATTTGCAGTGAACTGGCATCATGCTTGGCTTTCTCTTCACAAGTTTACTGTGACTAATAAAGTAAGGGAAATATCAGTTAGGATCCCCAGCTTTTGTGACCTGGGAAACCGAGTTATTAGAACACTTGTTCTGTGGTTGCTTGTATAGAGGTATTTTAGACCGATATAAAGCTATATCTCAGCGACAAAATGCACACTTCTATTGATCTTTATAAATTGGACATTCTGTTCTACTTCAGATTCAATGAGTGAAAGTGTGTTGCAAATATTTCTATTCCTTTAGGCAACTTTTTAAAAACACAAATCGAAACTTAAAAAAAACCCTTTTCATGCACTTTTAAATTGACAATACATCCTATATGATACTATTTAGCGTTTATAAACAGTCAACTACAAAACTAACCCAAGGGTCTTGAATGATACCCTCAATCCCAAACAGCTACCTATTACAAATCACTCTCCTGTCGTTTTTGAAAGTCACGTTAACGGAGGGTTAAGCAAAAGAAAGGGACCCTCGCTGGCGATCAGACGGTATATCGCTGTGACACTAAATTTGATTAAAATAAAAAAAAAAGTTACTTAACATTACTATTGAAATAGCTAAATTAGAACAAATTTTTCCGAACTGCAACCATTATCCATGTTGTTTAAATTTGGTGTATTTCCATTTGAGGGAACTTTGCTCAGCCATGTGCGTTGGTGTTGGACTTCTTGAATTATCGGATATACAACTACAAACTCTGGTTTTCAAATCACTTGCAAGCCATAAGTTTCGATGGTTTAATTGGACAGCTCTGGGGTATTAGGTCACTAGTTATGGCGGGACATAGTCGCGGTGGCTCGATAGACTTTATGGAGCTACCTAATTATAAACGGTACACCTTCTGAAATAAATACATGTTAATAAGTTACAAATTACATTGTATGGTTAAGACTAACTAATATATCCGTATTCTATATCCAAAAACATTTCCCTCAGACCGAAATAAAAACAATGAACAGTTATTTTTCATCAGGCATCGAAGCTGGAGTCGAAAGACAAATTAAAACCGCTGCAGTCAATGCATTTGAAGGACCCTGCGGCACTGCAGAAAGAAAAAGAAAAAAGAAATGGCTTCAAACTGCGGAAAGTCAGTTTTATTTGTGTGTTTAGGTAAGAATGGGATTATTATCCTTTTGTTCAACAATAAAGGGCGCTAGAATTAATGCAATGGACACACAGTGTCTGACAATGTTGGCTGGATGGGTAGTAGTAGGCTAACTGACCAGTTAACAGCTAAATGGTATGAAAATCGTTGAAATGTAAACGTTAAATTAATTTAAATAAGATTAATCCGTTTCACTATAAAAATCTTAACAGCTTCTTAACAACAGTGTTGTTGTGCATGCTGGAAACGTATGATCTGTATACTTTTAAAATCTTACAAAAAAATTGACGTTTATATATAATGACACATTTGGAATGGAAATGGAAAATGTTGTAATAAATGTGTGTTTTTGGAGGACTAGGGTTTGTGCCCGATCATAACCTAAAACAAAACTCAGGATTGCCACCATATAAGAAATGACCAGGACTTTTAAAATGGTTGCATTGGGAATAAGTATTTAACAGTGGAAAAATCCTCAGTTTTTATTTTGTTTTTGTTTTTGTGTGTGTTTGTTTTCAGACCAGGACCTGGCAGTGCTATTGAGCCTGTGTGATAGTTTATTCATATCATAGTATCTCATAATCTACCTGAGGTTTTCTTCTTTCAGAGTATTCAACTGCACAAAATTGCTGAAAACAAACTGGTCTACTGCATGTAATGTATAAAAATTCCTCCCCTCCAACCAGGAAACATATGCCGATCCCCTATTGCAGAAGCGGTCTTCAGGAAAATGGCCACAGACAGCGGTGTTGTAGACAATGTAAGTATGTCGTTTGAATCTTCTGTCTGACCCATTCACTTGACAGTAGGTAAAGGCAAATTGCATTACAAACTGCTGGATCCTCTAATTGACGCTTAACTCAACTCTCATTTGAATGTCCTTGAGTTACCCAGTCAAAGTCCTGACTCAATTGATAATCTATGTCAAGACTTGAAAAATGTTCATAAGCGAATGCCTACCAGGCTAGTAAACCGTCACTAAGTGTGCAATGTTTGCCACAGGAAGGACTACCAAAGGGTCTCCCGCCTTTGTATTGACTCAGGAGGGATGAATACTTATACAATGAGCAAGTTTTTTCTACTTTCCATTGGTGACGTCTGACTTCTTTCATTCGTAAATGGAAATAAACAGTAATTCTTTAAGAATGTGTACAAGTAATTAGGTATTCTGTTTAATGTGACATCACTGGAAGGGGGGGTGAAGACTTTTGCATGACACTGTATATGTTAAGTGTACTCAACTCGAGCAAAGTATTGTGCTACTCTGCAGATTCCTCATCATTCTGCACACTTCTGGCATGCCCCTTCTGCTGTAGAGTATAATAAAAACAATACAGTTGGGTCTAAATTATGGAGTTCTGGGAAGTTGTAGGCTTTTCATTTATTTGATCGGATTAAAACAAATCTTAATAAATAAAATCTATATCTATTTATAACAATATGAATATAATATGTGATTTCTGCTTAATCAATTGTTAGAAATCATAGATACGTCTTAGCCTATACTTTGCTATTGGCTTTTCCATGCAATTTTTCATGTATTTTTGCATGTAACTGAAGCCTTTTGTTGACCTTTTCTTTACAATGTATGAGATGTTTGTATATATTGTGCATATATATTTTGTCTTCTGTGTGTAGTGGAGGATAGACAGTGCAGCGACCTCCACCTATGAGATAGGAAACCCACCCGATCACCGGGGGCTGGCCTGCATGAGGAAGCATGGGGTGCTCATGAGTCATGTGGCCCGACAGGTACGGCCTCTGCCCAATCTCTGTCTTATGTTCTCTGTTTCAGTGGGTCATAGACAGTGGCGCTGTGTCCGATTGGAACACGGGCAGCTCCCCTGATGGCCGAGCTCTGGCCTGCCTTGGGAAACATGCCATTAGTACAAACCACAGGGCCCGACAGGTACACAGACTCGCTCAACCTCATTTGTCATCTTCTCCTGCACGTCCTATGGTGTCCTACACTTTCTAAACCTAAAGTGTTTTTATAGGACAAATGTATGCTTTAAAAAAAAAAAAAAAGTGGGGGTGTGTAAAAGGACGCCACCTTGATCAAATCCGTAATGCCTCAGAACAGACAAGTAATGGTGTGAGTAAGATCTGTTTACAAAAATTCAGTAAGTAAAGGTTTTCAAGGTAATCGTTACTAATTATCGAGGGGATACGCTTGAGGAGAATGTAGAACTGAAGGCGCCCGTTTTCTCTGACATGGCAAAGGCGTGAGTCAGAGTGTTGGAGGATGCGTTGTGTTGTTGTTTCACTGCAGTGCAGTTAAACTTAGACATGAAAACGAGAGTGTTTTAAAGCTAAAGACGCTCCAGGGGTTGCTGCTGCTGTTGTTGGCTCGGCTTTGATGCAACTTAGGCACGACGCCAAGCGGAACACAAAATGACCAATGGAAATGTGGGAGCGGAATTATCCATTTTATAATACGTTTTTTTAAATTTATTTAGTTGACACTTGACTGTTTTTTGGCCAAGCGAGTTTCAAGGAATATACTTCAGCGAATAAGGAGTTGAAGGTACGTGTGTCCAAGCCAACCGGTGTTTGCTTGACTCCATCTTTTCCTCGATACTAACAAGTGAGCTGGGATCAGAAACTGTAACCCGATCCCGAAAGCAAAGCGGGGCTGCCTCCATAATTCACGAAGGCTACGCCGTTTTCCTGGCGTCAGCAGTGTCTTCCGCACGCCAAACCTTCCGACGCGCACGCCTGCCCATGCAGCGGAGGTTTGTTCCATTTGGGAATGAAACATTACTCCAAGTCTTTTAAACCACTTTCCTGCCTTGTCTTCAGGAAAGAGTTTGCAGGCACAGCTGCAACTTCTGGCTGACATTAAACAGTACTTTTTGATATGTCGTATCTTGCGAATGGCTTCCCTTCTCAAACGTCCGTTGTCCTCTACTCATTACCCTTGGGTGTGAGTTTGTCTCTCAAAACGCATTTTAAAATGAATAAATAAAACTGGTAAGATGTTTTTTTGCTTCCTCATCCTGGGCACTTAAGCACCATCGGATTCTTAATAATGAATCTGTTCGACTTCCTGTGTATATTTATTTATACGTATCCACACAAATGGAGGTTCATGGGCCTCCCTCGTTCGCTTTCAGACCTCTGTCTGGCTCAGTAGTCGAACCCCGCGTGTAACCCTTTAAACCTGGTGTTAAAGCAGGCAGTGTTTGAGAGTTTAAAAAGCCTTTATTAACTGCTAAATAAGACTGGGATCCCAGATGGGGATCACAGTTTGAGAGCCTTTGTTTTTAAGCCGTCGCAAGGTATAAATGTCTTTTGTGATGTGTTACTGCTAATTTTACATAAAGCTGAGCAGAACAAATTAAACTTAGTTTATCTGTTTGTTACAGTTTATGAAAGGCATGTCTATTTAAAAAAGAAAATTAGAATATAGTATATTTTCTGCTGCATTAAACATTTTTATTAACTTGTGGCTTAGCATCATTACTGAAAATGGGCAATATAAATAAATTCTACAAAATATTGGGCGTGTATCTTATTGGACGAGAATATGATTGTCTACTGCTTCAGTGGGTTCTCAGAAGTTCAGTCCTTATGTTGTCATTCAGCGATGTTACATGAATCCCAACTAGCCAGCTGCATTGCTGGAGCTCATATATAACCCCTATTGTTCAAATTGTTTCCAGCACCTACAGTGTTTCAGCCAATTCAAGGACTCTTTCGCCCTCAAGGAGGAGACCTATAGACATGTTGAAGTGTTTTTTTGTTGTTTTTTTTCAATGAAGTAGGGACGGAGGCCAACATACTCTTCCAAGTCAATAAAAATGCCAGTAAATGATTCCTGACAAGCATCTGATATCTCCCGACTTAGTTTTATCGTATACTCGGATCTTTTAGAGCACCACACTAAATGTCTAGTCTGATAAATATAAATGTTTTTTAAACGGTTGGCTGTCTAAAATGATACCCTGCTATGGAGCATGTGAGCTTGTTTATAGCTGGCCACATTTTTGTGGTGTTTGTTATGGAAAGATCATTTTAGCTAGCTTGTAAAGTAAACCACATTCGTTAGCATGAAACAAATTGACTGATGGCTTCCATTAAAATGTACTAGGTGTCACAACATATAATTTAGCGATCACTCCTGTTGTATAGGAAAGGTCTATTTATTGGCGCCACATGCATGCAGTAACAAACAATGTTTACTATTGCTCGGCAGGGGGCTGAGTATTTATGCACTCAGTGGCCAGTTGATTAGGTACACCCATGTAGAACTGGGCCGGACCCCCCTTTGTGTCAGGACAGCCTGAACTATTCGAGGCATAGATTCTACGAGGTGTCAGAAATGTTTCTCAGCGATGTTGGTCCATGCTGATGCTAGGGTGTCAAGCAGTTTCTCCAGATTAGACAGCGGTACGTTCATGCAGAGAACGGGATGCTGTATTGGGCTGAGGTCTGGGGACTGCACAGGCCACTCGAGTAAACTGAACTCGCTGGAACCACTCTGAGACGATGCATGCTTTTTGACGTGGTGAATTATCCTGCTGGAAGTATCCATGTGATGAAGCGTAAACTGTAGCCATGACGGGATGCACCTGGTCAGCAACAATGTTCAGGTACGCTGATATTCAACGCAGCGCAATTGGTATCAAGGGACCCAACAAGTGCCAAGAATACGTTCCCCACACCACTACCCCACCATCACCAGCCTGTACCACTGGGTACAATGAGTCCATGGACCAATCCTGCCTGGTGTAGGCAGGTCCATGGACTCATGCTGTTTACACCAAATCTTGACTCTGCCATCGGCATGACACAACTGGAACCTGGATTTGTCAGACCTAGAAAGTGTTAGTCCACTCCTCAGTTGTCCAGGGTTGGTGATTTTGAGCCCAATGGAGCTGCTGCTCCTTGTTTTTAGCTGATAGGAGAGGAACCTGGGGTGGTCGTTGGCAGTAGCCCATCCACGAGGAAGACCGACGAGTTGTGCGTTCTGAGAACACTGTGCTGTTTTTTGCCTGTTTGGGGCCTGCCTGTCAGCTTGCATGACTCTTGCCATTCCCCTTTGACCTCTCTCATCAAGGAGCTGTTTTCATCCACAGGCCTGCAGCTGCCTGGATGGTTTTTGTTTAGTGCAGCGTTCTCTGTAAGCCCTGGACACTGTCGTGCTTGAAGAGCCCCAAAAGGCGATGATACTGTAACTGGAGCGCCTGTCACCGATGATCATACCTCGTTCAAAGGCCACTCGTTTTTCCCCATTCTTGCATTCAATAGTACCATAACAGAATGCCTCGATGCCTGTCTGCCTGCTATATATTGCAAGCCATGGCCATGTGTCTGTGGGAGCAGGGTGGTGTACGTAATAATCTGGCCACTAAAACAGCATTTCCATCTTTATATGAACATAAACATAATATTGTGTTGCATGAATTTGCTAAACATTCCCAAAGTTCTTAACCACGACGTGAAGATATTATGGTATTCTTTGCGATTCCGTATATTGAAGCGCTTCTCGGCTCATGCACCATGGTGGCACACGTGTCCTTCCGTTACCGTACGCACACATCCATGAATCACTTGACCTACAAAATCGCTGTAAAAACCCACAAAACATTACAGCGACTCCAGATTCTGGGTTCTCCTGTGTGACCGTTCACAAACCGCAGCTACAACCCCTTGTTGCTCCCATATGGGCTTTATATAACAAATCCCTAGCTTGATAATCATCTTCGCCAAAATATGCCAGAAATGTGACTTCTTCCCCCAGTTCCTCTGAGGTTCCAGTAAAATGAGTTTTATAATTTGGATCAGGGTATTTTCTGAGCATCAAAAATCAGTTTTTGTTTTTTGGCTGTGTAAAATTAGTTCCCTGGCCATGCTTCTGAAAGCATGCTATCCGGATGCTCTTGGGTGCCCCATGCAGTTTACCCAGCTGCCCACCCTGCTACGCCGTTCACCCTCTCTCAAGCTGTAGCAGGCGGCTGTACTGGGCCGCCAGCGGGGCCTTGGGTCCCTCTCCCCGAAGCACCGCCTATTTGGCCAGATCTGTCTTAGTTGGGAAATCGGGTAAGGATTGTGTAATTTTGGGGAAAATGGGTTTCCCTGAGAGTACTTTAGTTGATGGAAGTGCGTTTCGGTCTCGACTCCTTCAGTCTGGCAGTGACCACAGAGCCTGTCTTTCTCCCTCTAAACAAAACAAGTAAGATACGCGTAGGAAGAAAACGTGTTCCCATATCCCCTGTATTTAACACAATCCCTCCCTCTCGCCTTTCCCTAGTGTAATGTCATCACCGTTTGTCCTTCCGACTGTGACCGGATTCCACATTTTGACAAGCCCGTTTGACCGTGTGTTTGTCTTCCCTCAGTAGGACAGCTTCTGGCATTTAGGAGAATTCTGGGGTCAGATTAGGGGAAGTAAAAATCTCTTATTGTGTTAGGAAGTGAATCTCTATCTCGGCGTCTCCTGTCTCGCAGTGATCACAGCGCTTGTTTTCCCTGGCCAGCCTGGTCTGCCCATGTCTGCTTTTTTCAATGGCCAGGCTGTGCTCACTTTACCCATGCCTCTGCTTTGAATCGTTCACCCTCACCTGGTATTCTGCCAGGGTTTCATTTCGATATGATGTCCAATAGCACTCCAGGTTATTTAGTGTTTCAGTGTTTGTAACCAGATGGTCATTCTGCTCACTAACCCTCAACATGGATTCCCTCTAGCCCCAGTCCGCACACTCATTTTTCTCCACCCGTTTCCCCTGAAGTCTACGGACTTGCTTCACACTTATTTCACCAGTTACATTTTCGTTTGTGCCAATTGCCATGCTTTACCCCACTAGGTTTAGGTTTTTTCTGTCCTCGCCTTTGTGGGTTTCTGTTTTTTTTTTTAAAACAGGCTAACCCTAGAGCTGGGAATAGCACAAAGCATGTTTGTTGTAACAGGATTTTACTTTGCACTGATGATTACATCGTCTTGTCATTTCTTATATGTGTGTATGTATGTATGTATGTTATATAACCAATCTGTTTTCCTGCATGCTGTAATATTTTCTGTATGAAGAATAGATTCTAAACTTTGTCTATGATCCTTGTATTTCAGTGTTTAGTAGTTCAACGTATTAAGGAATAAAACAGATCTGTCACATAAATGGTTCGTCTTTCTTTTTAAGACCCCAAATTTCAGTTTCTCTTCCTGTAATTTTTCAGATCACAAAGGAGGATTTTGCATCTTTTGATCACATTCTTTGCATGGATGAAAGCAATTTAAGGTATTTACCTTTTAAGTCCTCAAATTATGTATATAATAAGAATATTTATTGTTTAGATTTACATTTTTAAAACTTTAAAATGAAGGTCAAATTAAACACTGTTGTGAAGTGATGTTTCCGATTACAGCCCCATGAAAATGCTTATCCTTCCCAGCCTCCCATAATTCCTTACCAGGGTTATCGAACATTTTAGAAATGCATACACAGGCTGCGCAACACCTTCTTTTAATGAACTTAACTTCTGTGGTTTTAACCTGCAACACTGACGATGAACGGTGAGAATATTGACTCTCCAATATTAATCCGGGCAGACAATACTGTTTAAATAAATTTAAATTTATTCAAGAGCTTTGGATGTATTATTTTCATCTAGACCTATGTTTGTATTTCAAAATTGTTGATTTTAAAAATCCTGTTTTTAGTTTTTAATTTTGCCATTTAGGTGCTTTAAAACATATATGTCAGTTAAGTTAGATTAAGGAGTCATAAAATGTGTAGAGGTAAAATATATTTTTATCGGCGGTGTCCTGTTTTGGGACCAATCCGTGATTGGCTGATTGTGGACCAGAAACTTTGGGCTGCTTGCATTTTCCGACTGAGTGGAGCCAGGAGGGAAAAACGGTGAGAACAGTCTGATACTGGTTTTATAGCTCCATGTTGGGGTGACAGGAGGATAAACACTTCTGTCAAACATAGCCATCCTTTCGGTTTTATCAGCATTTCTAAGTGCTGGTGAGTGACAAAACACAGAAGTTATCATGGGTTCCTGACGGCTGGTGGAATGGTCATGATGGCGCTGGCTGCTCCGGTTCAGGCATCTGGAGTCATCTGTGACACGTTCTGTGGCGAGTTCCCCTCAGAGGAAGCGGTTTTGGTTAATTCTCCTCCACCACAGAGACTATATTTTAAAGCGTGTTTACGGCCACGTGATACTTTTACTGAACTGCATCGAGGCCTATTAGTCACTGAATCGTCTGCCTATACGTGCACCATCTTGCTCTAATTTGGACCCCACCCGGGGAGACGGCAATTGGGAGCTGATGGGTGGCAGGAAATTTCCTTGACTGACATAAAACGCTTAGAGTGCAAAAACTCTGATTCTAGGAGTGAAACATGCTAACAAAGTTTCAAATGATTTGCAACGTGTGGCTTTGGCTATCCAAAACCTGGCGTGAATGATCTGCAACGCGTGGCTTTGGCTATCCAAAACCTGGCGTGAATGATCTGCAAC
>JAOVYW010001546.1:12691-23473 GCA_025775045.1 Hiodon tergisus | reverse complement strand
AACCTGGCGTGAATGATCTGCAACGCGTGGCTTTCGCTATCCAAAACCTGGCGTGAATGATCTGCAACGCGTGGCTTCCGATACGTTATTTTAATGCATTTAGTACACAGTAATGAACAAACAGGCATCACTTTTGTCACTCTAGGGATCTCGAGAAGAAAGCCAAGACGGTGAAAAACTGCAAAGCAAAAGTTGAGTTGCTTGGGACCTACGACCCTGAGAAGCAGCTCATCATCAAAGACCCCTATTATGTAAGTGCTTTAAGAGGCGTCCATTCCATATCGCTATTTAATTTAGTTTTTGTTTCCAACCCAAAACACATTAAATCCTTTGGGCTGCCTAGGCAGATGGCTCGGAAGAGGTCCATGTTACAGATAGGCTTTCTGAAGAAGATGGTGCCATTGGAGTCTAGTGGTCTGCTGCAATCAGTTGAATGGGGAAAGATCCTGTGATGGTGTTCTGTAGAGAAGCCCCTGGTTTTGTTTGCTCTAATAAATCTGAGCATGAACGTTTTAAAATGCCAGATGCTTGGTGCTGTGGGCTGCATAAACCGTAGGGTGGTAAAGAAAGTCAGAAACTGAACCTTCTGGGCTGGGAGATTTGTCTGTTATCTGGGATCACAATCACATGACAGGGCTGCAGTCTATGTGGGTGCTATGGGGTAGGTGGCAGGTTTCTAAAACGACTTACTGATACTAGAGAAGTACTTGTGATGACCCATGACAGTTTAGAACAATTTAATAAATTTTTTGACATAAAAAAATCCACGAATTGTTTTTCAACTAAACCTTGTTGATTGTAGCGCAACCCTAGTCCTGTCACACTCTGACCATAACTGCTGTAGTATCTTAATATTATTGTTTTTAGTGAGACCTCCCATGACCGAAAAAGTCATGATCCTTGACCCTATGGAAGGAGAACCACTTTCTGTGAAAGGAAAGGCCAAGCCGGGCCTCCTTTTCATTAGGCCTCGGTCTGGCATCGTTGTGTTCTCTCTGTGGCTTTCTGGCAAGAATAATTGTAGCTGTGAAATAGTGTGAAACTCACACCGGTTTTCCAGCGGCTTTGGGTATTGCTTCAGCTGTTGTGCACTCCAGGTCTAGCGTTTCCCACCAGCAGTTGGGAAGTTCATCACCACACGGCACAGCAGGGACCTGACACCCTCACGTTAACAGTGGGATCCCTTACTATTGACCTGGGTCGCCCAGGGGTTGACCTCAGCGGCAGGCCTGGGCGGACAGTGCCAGGTACAGGGGGAACTTTGGGGTTGTAGGATCCCTTATCTCTGCTTCAGTTTTTCCAAAGAGTGAGGTTCTCCTTGTATACTGGCTGCAGTTTAGCATACTCTACAGATTGAATGGGAAATGCCCTTGTCAAGTCAGGTTGCAGGGGCCCAGCTTTGGTAGGAAACTTGGTGGCTCCGATCCCACAATGCCCTCTTTAATAACTCTTTAAAAACTAGCATTCCTCTCCTGCTGGACCTCATGACAGAACAATATTCTCTGCTGATTCCTTCAGTTATCTTTTTTCATTTGGAGACCAGCGATGTCTGCTGGAACTCCTCCAGGCAGCTGACTTGCTGAAAACAGATCCCGCATGTTTGCAGAGTTATTTGGAATGCTTTCTGGCTGACGTGACTATCTTTAATGGTGCATCTGACCGTGACAAAACCTTGCCTGTTTTATTTAGTAGCCATGTTTTTTTACTGGCTGACTGAAGAGTGAATGTAATCCATGTTTTTCATCTTTGTATGGCATTGTTAATAACTTCTCTTTCTTTTCCATCTCCTGTTCTAGGGCAGCGATGAGGATTTTGAGACGGTGTATAAGCAGTGTATCAGATGCTGCAAAGCCTTTTTGGAGAAGCATTCTTGATGATTCCATACCTTCTGTGGGTAGTCCAACATGAATAGCACCACCAGTTCAGTAAAGCAATCAACAAATGGACATTTTCTTATTTAAAGTCCATTGCTATTAACACTGAATGATAATTTTAAGCCAATTAATTTTTCATTTGAGTAAGTACTGGAAGATTGTTCAATAATTGCAAATCTTTCCTCCTATGAGGATACGAACAATAAACAAAATAATTTTCTTTCACAGACTACTAAGAATAAATTATTTACTTTCTTTACATACATTTACATGCAGCTATCACCAAATGCAGGATTTAAGCAGAAAGCAGATTATTGCAGTAATCAAAGGGGGAGCTTAAATAATGACCATTTTTTGTATCTATTCTGTAAGACCATATTAAAACATCCCAGGACTTTATAAAGACAAAATGCAATACCGACAAACTTTTGAATGCTACATTCATTAATTTATATTTGTTAAGGAGTAAACAGCTCCTGGATGGCAATAGACAAATGGCAATAGGCTATATCTATCTCTTCTATAGTGTTCTGGTATACACTAGACAGTGTTATTTCATTATAAACTGGCTGTTGGGCATACGCAATCAGGAAATCCTGGAAGTAGCTTGTCTGTTGTGAAAAAATTAAGGACTTAAGATCAGTTTATTACGGTTTCAAATTGTAGAATTCTCCGTTGTAAGATTCATGTCGTTCTAAAGGAACTGACCAAAAACAATTAATTGAATAAATGTATTGAATAAAGATATTATTTACATTATAGCATACTGTATTGATTGTGCTACCTACCTGCATTGACATACAATAATCATTAAATCATTAAGTTTACTGTATATCAGATAACACCATTTCAAACAAGCGTTGAAATAAACTTAGTGTGTTAGGAAATTAAAGGGTTTGTCGGTTAAAATCTTAGCACTGCTGTTTGAACGAGGTACTTTATCAGAATTGTTGCAGTAATGATTGAGCTTTACTGAGAGTCTGCTAAACAAAGAAAAAACCTAAAACGTGTTAAGTCTTCTGCTGACTAAAATCAAATTTGTTTTTTATATGATTATATATTTAATTATATAGGTGTTTTAAAAAATAAATTATATATCATGTTAACTGGTAGCTTATTCACTCAGTGGCCAGTTAGGTACACCTCTCCGTTCACAAAAATGGATCGCTCCCACAGGCAGTCAAAACAGGCAGACAGGAACTGAGGCATTCAGTTACTGTTAGAATGCACAAAATGAGTGACTTAAGTGACACGCATGGTATGATCATCTGTCTGAATGTATGATCATCAGTCATAGAGCATCTTTGGGATGGAGCAGGCTGTTAGTAGCATGAATAAACCACTGTCCAATCTGCATTAACTGTGTGATACCAATGCGTAGACATTAGTCAGAAATTGCCCCGAAGAATTCAGACCAAGAGGCAAAGAGGGATCTGACCCGGTACTAGATGAGAAACTGGCCGCGTAGTTTATATGCTGTCAAAATATGTAAAAAACAAGAAACTATTTTTGTGGAAATAAATTCAGAGGTTTAATAGTCTTAAGAATTCAGTTGTTTTGTTATCTGGTGTTAGCCATTTTTAAACCTACAGCTGTAAACTTGCAGCTGAGCAATACACTTAAAATAGTGATTACCTTGTCTGTTCTCCTGGTGACTTGGTGTTTAAGTATACTTGTAAGCTATAATTAATGGTTGACCTATTTTTATTTCTTATCTTATAAATAGCATTGTGTAAATATTTTGAATACACCTGTCACACCCAATATATAATACTTGTTATAATGAAATGTTAACTCTTCTGGTTATTTACCCTTAAATGTATTTCTAATGCCAATGAGATTAGATGTACTTCTTATGCTGCTGTATTTATTTTTAACTTCTATTTTAGCTTCTAAGTGGTATAAATGCCTAATGCTAATTTGAGAACATGCTGGAACATTCTAAAAACCTTGAATAGAAAGGCTTGGTTTTAGCATAATAATAGTCACCCTTGTTAAGTGTGAGCATCACGTACAAATATTGCCTCTGGCCTACCACCAGAGGAACAAACTATTTTAGTCAGATAAATTCATAAAAGTAGCCAAGAAAATCATTTAGGACCTCCATTGTCAGGTAACTAATTCTTCCTATAATATCATACAGGCTTTCCCCCCAATTATGTAAAGTTTTTAAGTGTCTAATAATTATTGTTTTTTGTTTATTTTTGGATTGGGCACACAGAAACATGACCTTGAAACTCAAGCAATTTTAATACCAATGTTATCGTTTATTTAAATATATTTTCATTTAAATATTTTGTCTCAACACAGTTATTATATGCCAAACACATTATATATATATATATATATATTTTTTTTTTTTTACAATATATACACATTGCATGGCAGCCGGAATGTTTATACATTAAATCTACAGATAAAGGAATGACAGTAGCTTGAATATATAAATACAATACACAACACTCAACTGAGGTTCACGAAATACCTTTTCTTTTACAATGTAAACTGTAACCGGCACCTCATCCTTCATCTCTGCTTAGGAAATGTCTTGCAAAGATAAAACTGGCAAGACAACTTTCATGCAAACTAACAATTTATTCACCATGGGCATATAAAGGTTTTTTTTTTGGTCAAGTGGTTGCCAGTGCTGAGAGGCGACGACTCTTAAGCCTAATAAAAATACAACCCGAAAGGTCATATCAGAGAGATGTTAACGCAAATATTCCTGTAAAAAAAACTCCCTTTTCTCAGTTTTGTGAAAAAATAGCTACTTGATTTTTTGGCAGCAGGACAGTAATCCATTCGTCTTTTTTCTTTTCTTTTAAACATTTTGATTTTTACCATATTCGTGAGTAGCAAGCTATCACTGTCAAGACACGGAGCAACAACAATGTTCATGGAAGTAATTCAAGACCTAGCAAAAAATAAATCTTTTCAGTGGTGTACGGTGGCTATAGACTGGTTGTGTTCTGCTCTTTTCTCTGTTGTTCTCCAAGGCACTTTTGTCTGGGTTCTTGAGTCGCGGTTTTGTTGTAATCTAAGGAAGACAAGAGAGTCGATTTTGGGCTTTTTACTCTCTCATTTGTAAATAAGTTTCTTGGAAAGTATGAGAATCATAACGTGTGTTTTAATAAGCACATGTGGTTGACATATCTTTCCTTGAATGATAAAAAAATTATTTTAGGTTTCATACTACATACACGATACTAATGTTTTTTCCCCCCCATATTTTTCTGTTATTGATCAATTATTGTTCAGTAAAGATGTTGCTTTACCAAGCTTCCTAATAATTAAACCAATCCCTTACGATTTTGATCTCAACTTGAAAGTAAATGTAGCCCATTGATCAAATTCTGAAGCAATTTTCAATGTCTCTCCATTAAGCAAACGGTGCCTGGAGCGCTAGCTAATTGTGGTTATTTATTATAAATATTATCCAATTTAGTTATTAAAATTGCACAACCCCGTTATCAACCTCTGGGCTAGACATTTGACTTAAATTCAGGCTGAAGACCACTTTTGAAAACCTTTGTATAAACATTTTACCTAGCTTGATTAAGCCTTTAAAACCTGTATGCACACCCTATAATTAGCATTTTGCCGGACTTATTTGGAATGCTGGGTCATAAAAACCGTAACTTACCTGTTACACTAATCGTCCGTACATCGTGCACTGCCTGCTAATCGCGTGAGCAGTCGGGCACATCTTTTGTAGTCTGAAACAGCAAAGATAGTTCAGTCAGCATACTTGTTCCCGCCCTTTTGAGCAATTAGATGTGTAATGTGGAATAGATAATAGAATACATGTGTGGTACACAACCTCGGTCTTTTGGTTTAAAAAAAAAAAAAAAACTATTTTCGTGAACAGTTGATAATCGATCACGATTTTAGGGGCGTGTGTATATTGAAATCCCGATACAGGTTGCAACACTTACATGCCGGTATTGTGCAGTCTCGGGTATTATGATACAGCCTATAAACATGCTTCCTGCACTTCGGACTAAAGTGCAGAGGTCCTGAAGAAAGAGAAAGCAACTGTAAAAGTTGAGTAAGATAAGTCTCTCCCAATCCACCCCTCCCCTCCGCACACAGCGATGTATACAAAGCCACCTCACATTTCAAAACGGACTATTCTTTCTGTTAACCACTCTCGATATGCCTCGACGGATTCCTAAATATTGGTTTAAAACTTGAACAGTGTACTTTGTAAATACATATAATGCCTGTGCCTTACCTGTTAAATGTTTTAAAAACTTTTCCTTCTTTCTCAGATCTCTGGGAAAGACCTCTGTAAAATATATAAATAAACAGAAGTCGTCATATCTTGGTCTGATTTGATGCACAAGATATTTTGGTAGCACTGGCCTCCGATGTGTAAGAATAACATTCCCTTTGACAGATGCATACCAAAAGTGATGATTCCCTGTCCAGTTTACAGATAAAGCCGTTTAACAAGTTATACAATCTCTTGAAGCCCATAGCAAAACCCTTTGCAGAGATAATGCGTGCTCACCGAGTACGTGGTCCTCGTCATTTGATTTGTAATCGTGTACTTCCTTCAGGTCGTTTGAGTAATCTTGTTTTTTTAAAGCGTATCTCAATATTTTTTCACTGCTCTCTCTGTTATGGTCCTTCGCCCGCTTCACGGTGTCCATTATCCGTTCGAAGAGAGTTTTGTCGTCCCCTGCGTCCGTGGGGACAGGGTTGTCTTTGCAGTGTCCAGCAGTGCAAATCAACAGCAGGAGACCAATGATACCGTTTCTGCGTAGTTCAGGCATTGCTACTGGACTAACCTGGAAGAGTGATCGAAGAACAGAGGTTTCATTATCGCCAGACTAAGCCCACATGCCCACTGAGCACCGAGTTAACATTTTAAAATCAAAATACGCGAATACGTAAATTGGTGTGGGAAAGTAGTGTGATTTTGTGCAGTAGACTACCTATTTGAAAATGATACGCACATTTTCTTAACTTTTATCTTCAAGTAACAGCAGCTGTTTCTACAAAAACACCACTAAACAAATCAATTTTCTCAGAAAACTTACATTTGATGTATTCTTTTTAAGTGAAGTAGTACAAATCAAAAGTTTCATAGCAACTACGAGTTCATTCCATTCTGTTAATACTAAAAGTAAAACTGTATACAATTACCTGTATTGCTTCTTGTTACAGGTATGCCCTCTCGACTGTAGCGGACCGGCCAACGTGTTCAGTATAATTTTGCAAAAAGGATCAATTAAGCCTTCTGTGCAGTCTTATTCCAAGTATTTCCAAGAGCTCGTTCTACATCACGATTAGACGAGCGTCTGGTTTTTATAAATTAACACACGATGCGAGTATGTTCATCCTGCTGTTGTATCGCGTTCTCTGTGGGTGGGAAATGATAGGGGTCCGGCTAGCAACTTCTCTGTCTCGATGAAGTATCAGTTTTTTGGCTGGAGGTCGCTCACTTTTTATTCTCCGCTGTAGACGTAAGGACCCGTCCCCTGTGGATTACCTCGGCATGTCTTTAATTAGAAACGCGTCAAGAACGCTTTAAGAAAAAAACCCCGCATTTATCCACCAATTAAAAAACCATTGCATGCTTATTAGTTCTCCAGTCAGTCCTATTTCTAATGACCGAAGCGTGTTTACCAGGAACTTTTTTGTTTCCGTAAACGGTATCCGTACTGAGCATTAACAGATGCAGGTAAATGGTCGATTATCTCTTAATTTACCTCTAGGATGCCTCCGCAGATTCATGTTTCACTTGAATTTCAGATCAATGACTGGAAATAAAAACAGTTAATACAATTACAAGCACTTATGGTAAGTACCAGCATCTGTCTATTGAAGCCAGAGAAATATTTGCGGTATTGACTTCAGTACGCTCAAACAGAACGGATGAATACGCATACTGTTGGCTTCTACTGTCTGGACTGGTTGTGTTTACTTTAATTTGTACCACTCCCATTAAGTAAATGATAAAAATACATGGTATGATTAGCTTCCATTTGACTGCTTTCCATATCATAGATTTTGGCCGTTGTTTGTTTTGTGAAAGTTCCCATGTGATAGTTAACGCTAGTTTCGTAGAAAATGAAGTTCAGTTTGAGTTTTTTTAAAGTTTTAAAGCATTGTAATAGTAATCATTAACTCGTGTCTCATATTTAATATTCTTTCTGAGCGCAATACTGCCACTTAGCGAAATGTTCATACATATCGCGCTTTTTCGACGAGACTTCATAATGCATTCAATTATAAATTAAACTCGAATACCAAGAGGTTCGATTCTTCAATGTTTTTAATTCTGACAAGAATTTGTGTGTTAAACCAGTGCGACATTTTAAGGGGCGAATGACAAATGTGTGGCTTTTAAAACTGACATTTTGTTGTTAAATTCATTGTTTGAACGGTTGTAAGGGTTCCTTTCTTTCTCTCAGCTATTATTGGGAGTGAGGTGCTGAAAGGATAGCGCATTTCTACCCACCTGACCGTGCGATATTTCTTTTTAAATCAGATTAAACCAGCGTTGTAACACAGGATTTAACTACATACATGCTTTCACTAGCAAGTCATAGACGTTGTCTTCTGTGAATGTTAATATATAAACTTGGTTATTGGCATACTTGGCTTTACGCTTAGATTTTGACCCCTCCCGTCTTTCTCTCGGTCCGATCCTAGCCATCACGTGACTAATTGGCAGCGCTCCGCCTCAACGGAGTTCTAACGCGCTTCAATTATTATATTCACGCGTTTCATGTTTCATTAAATGTTCACACCTGTTCCTTGTTTTGTCAGTAATTATGTTAAGTCTATTTATACCTCTTTGTTCCATTTAGTCGTTTTCAAGTCTCACACGGTTTTGGTTGTTTCTGAGCAGTATCGCCTATTTGAAATTTCGTGTCTTGAATCATTTGCTTTATTTACCACATCTAACAGTGTTTACGATTCTTTGGATTACCCCTATCGTCTGTCTGCCTATTTATGACCCTTGCCTATCTGACTGTGAGACCTGATCACCTCTTTAAACTCTGCGCTTGGATCCTACTCCCCTGCATACAGTCTTGTTACAGAAGACTTGCCCATTTTTTTCACGGATCCCGCAGAGGCTGTCTCTTTCTGAACGGTTTGGGCCACACAAGGCGGACTATTGGGGGAACACCATAGCCAACTGCGCCACCTGTGCCTTGAATACCTTTTGCATTGTATATCTCCCAACATCACTCCGGTAATTCCTTTGAATACACCAGCAGTTCCTTCATCTCCGGTCGTGGGGTCTATGCATGCACATCTGTCTGTTCCGGAAAGGTATGTTGGATTCCCTGACCAGTGTGAAGGAGTTCTCCTTCAGGGTTTGTTGCATTTTCATCAGTCTGCTGCGTTCCTGCCTTCATTGTCTCGCTGCTTTGAAGTAGGAAACAATCATTTGGAAACAACAAGGGGAGATCACTTTATTAGATTTATTTACATTTTTTATTTTATTTACATTTATTAGAGTTGTTAATGGAACAATTTCTTGAGTTTTTTGACTATCCAAAATTAGGACGATGGAGAAGAACTCCACACTACAGCAGGGAAAGGAGTCTGTCTTGGAAAACGCCATGACTTTTCATATCCTGGCTGCTGGTAGTGGATGGAATGAGCGACCCCTGCTCACAGCGTTTCGAAGAGGGCTCAACACCTCCCAACAATTTGAACTTGCCTGCAGAGATGAAGATTTAGGGTTAGAGCAGCTGATGCAACTCTCCATCCAGTTGGACAGTTTAATTCCATCTTGGAGAGTCAGCACTGGTCACCGCTTGTGATCTCATTTCTGATCCCGGATGCTCTTAGCTCAGAGATCATTCTAGGGTACCCCCCTGGTTACATCATCATAATCCCACCATTTTCTTGTGTAAGAAAGATCTGTCTGCCTGGAGTGAAAAAAAATTTGTCTGCCCCGTAGAGCTACAAAGGTGGAAAATCCTGCTTTGTCTGACACGCCCGTCATCCCGCTAGAATACCAGGACCTCTCTGAGGTTTTTAGTAAAACAAATGCTACTATTCTCCCCATATATCGTGGGATTGTGCCATTGAGCTACTACCCAGTTGCTCTCATCCCTGAGGGCAGGTCTACCCAGTGTCCTAGGCTATGGATAATTACATCAAGCAAGCTCTAACACGGTTTTATTCAGCCCTCTACCTCACCTGCTGCCTGTTTTTTCTTTGTGGAGAAAAAAGACGGAGGGCTTTGACTATTGGGGTCTGAACTGCATTGCAGTCAAGATTCGATAATCCCTTCCAAGAACCGGTAATCTCTAGAAGAACTATGGTTTCCACAGTGCTTGCAATTTGATTTAGGCTTGAAGGTGACAAATGGAAAACGCCATTTGTCGCTAGCAGGCCGCATTATGAATATATGGTAATGTCCTACGGCCTTGTTCGCCACGCTGCCTGTGTTCCAAGCCTTTGTGAATGAGTTACTCTGAGATTTTCTATATGGATTTGTGATGTGGTCTTGTCACAGCGTCACTGGCTAAGTTGAGATGTACCCTTGTGCCTTCTTTTTAACAAACTCACTCCTGCTGCATGTAATCATGACATTGGGAATGGAGAGCTTAAGTTGGCGTTCAGTGAACCCCGTCTTTTTTTTAATGGGAGCTCAACAACCCTTCCTAGTGCTCACCAAATCACTGGAATTTGGGATATTTGCACTCAGCTAGGAGCCTTAATGCACGCCAAACTAGATGGGATCTGTTTTTACACCAATACATCTTATTTAGACTTACTGGCCTTGTAGTAAGAATGTTAATGCTATCCAGGCAATTCGATGCGGCCATTGCAGGGTCTACAGAAGAAGCCGTTCTTCTACGCACTTGTCTTGTGCCCCCATCAGATGGGTCATTGAGGAGACCAAACGCCACGCACTTGTCTTGTGCCCCCATCA
>JAOVYW010001546.1:0-12470 GCA_025775045.1 Hiodon tergisus | reverse complement strand
TTGTCTTGTGCCCCCATCAGATGGGACATTAAGGAGACCAAATGCCACGCACTTGTCTTGTGCCCCCATCAGATGGGACATTAAGGAGACCAAATGCCACGCACTTGTCTTGTGCCCCCATCAGATGGGTCATTGAGGAGACCAAACGCCACGCACTTATTTTGGATCCTGCTTGTCCACATGTCCTCCATCCAAGACATACATCCTGGTTTCTGTTCGCCACTACCTACTCCAGTGGGTTCATACCACGCCCAGCTCCAGTCACCCAGGTACTTGGCACACTCTTTCCCTAATCCAGCAGACCTACTGGTGGCCCTCACTGTCCTGTGACGTCGCTTGTTTTCTCCAGTCCCCCAATCCAAGTCCCCTTGTCTGCTCCCGTCCAGTCTTATGGAAACCCTGCCCATACTGCACAATCCGTGGTCCCATATAGCTGTGTATTTTGTCACCGATCTGCCCAAGTTTCGGGTTAACGCTACTGTGTTGGTGGTGGTAGATCATTTTGCTTGCCGTCTCAACCCACTCCTGGGTCTGTTTTTCTGGCCTTCAACAGTCTTTGTCAACTCCAATTAATAGTTCATTTTGTAGGTCTTGTAATTCAGGCTCATTCCATTTCTCTTTTAACCCCCCTTATATCTCTCTCTAACTCTTTCCCCCTTATATCTCTCTCACCCCCCTTATCTCTCCTCTCTCTCTCCCTCACACCCCCCTTTTCGCTCTCTGTAATGCTCTATGGATGAACACATGTGCCAGATGTGTTCTTTGCTGGTCTTTGTCTTGCCTATCACTGTTTAATCCCTATAGAGTAGCATACTTGAACTTTTTCTTAATTCAATTATTTTATTTTCTTAGCAAAAGAAGACTACAATACAGACTCCAAAATACCGTTATAAACCAAATACTTTTTTTAAGTGCGTGTGTTTTTATAACACTTTGAAGAGTGTTGAGGGAATCACTACACTGCAATTGACTTAATCCATTTCACGTGCATGACGTGTCCTTGCTTGACTTGAGTTTGACACTGTCCTATTTCTGTGTGAAGAAGCAAGGCAGAACAACAAGAAAATAACAATGACAAAATATCCCGTAAGTATTAGTTTTTTGCATACCCAAGTAATGAAGGCTAAACGTGATTGTTTAAAAAAAAATGGAACGTAAATTTGTAATCTTTGGCACCGGCCCTGCCGATTGGTGACACGTTACTGAATGAATTCCTCTCCTTCCATGACTTCTGGCTTCTCATCTGTGGGTGTTTTCCTTGTGGTTGTTAAATCCTGCCAAGTGCGGGATGAAGAAAACAGCTGTGTGCTTTCATTTCCTTTCTGCTTTCCCCCTCTAAGATTCTACAAAACAATTGTTTTAAAACTATGAAGTTACAAGGATATTTAGCAGCCTTTCCACAGTTGATTCATCTCTCTTTCTTATTATCGTTAAGAGAATTTTCCAAAATTGTGTTTATAGTTTCCATTTTCAAATTCTGCCATGCTAGTATTCCACATAAACATGCGTTCATTAACTTGAAGTAAATCAGGGGATTGTTTTTCTTAATGAACGCATGCTTTTAAAAATAGTTTGTTAATGTCTTTCTCAGTAAATATTTTCTGACAAAGGGTTTGTGTTTATCAAGGAAGACTGATGGGAATCTGTTCGAATGTGACCACTGCAAACATGTAGTCACGGTTTGTAGTCTGTCTGGCAATATAAAACCATCTCTGTTCCTGAGACTGTCATGCTTTCTGGATTCATTATAATCATACTGTTGGTGGTCCATTTGGTGGGAGCTCACCTCTCCACAATCTGATTCTAACGCACGTGGAGTATATTTTCTGGCATTTTATTTATTTATTTCATGGAATTCAATATAAAACCAGTTTTTAAAATGTTAAGATCCCCTATTCTGAGGCCTGTGAATTAAAGCTCAGGTTAAAAAGCCATTGTCTGTGTCATGGCTTTGCTGTAACAGGCCATCGCTGTTCCGCTGCTGTGTTCCGTTACGGTTTCTGCTTGAGAA
This sequence comes from Hiodon tergisus, assembly GCA_025775045.1. NCBI lineage: Eukaryota > Metazoa > Chordata > Actinopteri > Hiodontiformes > Hiodontidae > Hiodon > Hiodon tergisus. The sequence continues at coordinate 10,459 of JAOVYW010001546.1, read as the reverse complement.
GTAAACATTTTACGCTGTTGTGTTTAGTCTCTATCCAATTCAGTGATATATACTACTGTAAGTCTGGTGCAGAAATGAATCAAGATGGGTATATTAATGAAATTAAACGACATTTGCATAATTACACGTTCTTTAAATTCAAAACAAATAATGAATAAGTGAAATGTTTATAGAAGTATAAATACTGGTTCAGTTTTGATCAAATGATGTTTTCCCCCTTGATGCCATGCATAGTGCAAATTTCCAGTCTATGAACCTTTTATTAAGAAAAATGTTATTTTTGGAGGCCTAAGCAAATTGTAAGCTTAGAGTTTTTCAGCTGCGCCTCTTTTGAACAGTGTCCTGTTTTCATAAGCAAACTTACAGCTATGATACATTTCTGTATAAATATAATAGGACCTAAAAAGGTTTTCTGTGTAGGGGAACACCTTTTGTAAAATAAACACAACCCGACAAATCTCTTTGGGATGCCTGTTTAGCAAAACGGATAAACTGTCGTAAATAATGTTGGAATCCAACCTAAACAGAGAGCAATAATCTGAAGCATCTGCCTTCACCCATTGATATCTGTTACTGCCTTCTAGAAAAGTCCCATGGAGTTCCATTGTACTGTTAACATATTGTCCAGTAACATGCATATTGTGTGTTTGCTGGTCACTATTGGGAATGACCAACAGCGACCTCGTGTAATTGTCCAGTGTTTCCGGATGAGTAGGGTAATTAGTCATGCATTCACGGTTTCTGACTTCACAGCATTGGTGTCCTGGCATTCCAGGAAAAAGGGGAATGTAGGCATAGCACAGTAACTTTTCCCAGGTTTTTAGAGGGGGTGATGTAAAAGTGGACTCAGTAAATCAGATACGCCTTGGTTCAAAGTGGACTGTCATTATCAGGGAACAGATTAGACTGATTAGATACACCTAGGAAGATAATCTTCCGAATCTGAGATTTTGAGTCATAAAAAAAAAAAAGGGTCGTGCTTCAGGCGTCGGCGGATTTTTGGTAGTCCCCCGAAACTCTGCAGAACGTGCAGGTACTACTTTCTGTAAAACACTCATGAATCCATTTTGACTGGCCATACAACTAAGGCAAGCCCTTTGTAAAAGAAAGAAAACTAACGGTTTCAAAGTTGTGAAGTGGAGGGTTTTTGTATTACATTATCATTAAGAACTAATGCTGAATAGGAAAAAACAAAACAAAAAAAACCAATAGTAATTAGTAAATATAAATTTGACATTTCAACAATATTATAATTCTCAAAGGGGGGGACTGACATTGGAAAGCTAACTGCAATATTAAGGTTAGCTGCATGCTAAATGGGTGAAATGAGAAGGAGAGTGTTTTAGCTGTTAATTTGTATGAAATGGGATGAGGGTCTTCTTATGGTATATGAACTAAACTGAAAGTTTTCACTACCTGCATCTATGTTTCTACACCTCTTTAAATATTTATTTAGTCTTTTTTGGCAAACAAATAACTTTTAGTGATTTGTTTGGTTCTAGTGAGTAAAGAAAGACACTCTTCCTTTTAATACCCTATCGGAAGTCAGGATGTTAAAGAGGCCTAAAAGGGTCCTCTCGGATTCCTCAAAGACGGCTCATTATTTTAAATGATTATTATCTATATGTAAATAGGGAGACCTTACTGTTACAGAAACTAAATTTCACACTCGAATGGTGGTTGTCTGACTGTGTTTCCTAGATTCTTGGCAAACCACAATTCTTTGTTAGAGAGAGGACTATTTGAGAATTATATTTGGCAGACGTGAAAGGCTATCTATCTCATGTTTTGTTTTTGTGTTATAAATCCCCGAGACCTAGATCTGTCATATCGTTTCAGTTTATAGATTTATAGTTAACTGCAATACTGGTCATGTTTAGATTTGCATTAAACTTTACTTTGAAGATAAAATGTGGAAGACACTGAAGAAACTTTATTAGGTCTGTAATTGACAAGTGAACATACCTAGTTTTGCGACAGATGTTGCATTCAGCACATTCTAAATGCTAGGATTCTAGGATTGCCTCTTTCCCTTTAAACTTAAAGTATTCAGGACATGCTTGGTATCTGGACTTTAGTTTCAACCTAAACTACTTTTGTTTCTTGTAATACGATGGAATCTGCTCTTTATTCTAAGAATCTGCTCTTTATTCTAAGAATATTCTTCACCTGCAGTTAAAATGGGCATTTTTGACCCAGAGTTGATGCTGCTGAAGTATCACAGATACTGGAAATATCTATCAGGGAACAGATTAGACTGATGACTTAAGGAGTAACAGCAGTACTGATTAGAAATATTATTGGAAGCAAGCTGAGAATGAGTTATAGTTAGAAATGACAGACAACGCACATATCATTCCGTGCAGCGGTATTGAAAATGCAACTAGCAACTCAATGTCAAAAATCCCAGACCCAACATGGTGTTGCTAATGACAGATATTTTTGTCAACCTGTTATCAGATGAAAGGAGACAAAGTACAGCAGGACACACAGAATCCATATCCTGTACATGCTCCCTGTGCTGTCTGCAGCAGCTTTGACCTGGCTTTGACTTTACAAGTGCCTTCCATTGTTTCCTGCATGTTACGTTCCGCTCATGGAACGAAGGGGTAGGCAGCCTGCCTTGTGCCATGCCGCAGTATTAGACACAATTTTCACATTGCAACATTTTCCCATGCTTGGTCATGAAGAATTAACATTTTGCCATGCATGGTCATGGATAATTAAGCAGGGATGATTTTGTACAATGCAAGTTTTGGGCTGTTCTGCCATTTTGGTCCAGCTGTGGTATGTGAATGTTTTGTACCTATTGTCAGGGATGCAGAAATACACACACTTGTACGTCTGCAAACTATTGCTTAAGGCCAATTCAAAGTTTTTGTTGAATATTTGTGAATATGTCAACGTTGTCCATCTTTTCCCATTGTGTTGTGCATGTGTGGAACTTTTATCATTATTTTATAATATATCATGAGAAATATACATAGTAAAAGGATGTGAATAGTGTATATATACAATAGTTCTTGTTTTGACAGCTTTGAACCCTAACTCCTCCTCTAATAACATAAAACAACAACAAAACAGACAACAAAAAGAACCTCAGTGAGTAAACTGTTATCCCATGAATGAGGAAGCAAACTACAACAGGAAAAGTGGTTCTGTGTTGACACGTGACACATTTCCTGTGTGCGCCTGTTCTCCAGTCCCTAGTCACAGACAGCCACCAAGCCACAGTTCCTCTCACGCGTTGTTGCTCATCTGCACATTCTGTAGCTCCCAGTGGCAGCCTTTGTGAACTCCACCCCATGTGCAAAGACATGCATTGCTCTGCCTGAGTCATCAGGGCTAGATTCCCCTGGGTACGTTTCACATGAATGCATGTTGGCATGTTTGATTAATTTAGGGTAATCATTTAAGTGTACTTAAGGTATACATGCTAATCCAGAAGGATGATGGTGTTTTCCACATGAAAAAATCAATATAAAATGCAAACAGCAAACAGAAAATACTTATTCAAACTTCAAACTGTAGCTAAGCATACGAAGAGCTGGATAAAACAGACAGCCTTCTCAAGCACTGAAATCCAAGCCATAGTGACCTAAGGCACTTGGCCTAGGTTACAGATCACAAAAAGAAAGAAGGATTTGTGCCCTATCTGGCCAGATAAGTTGTCCCTGGCAACCTTCCTGATCCTGACAGTGGTCACAGCCTATGCCTGACCACACCAGCTCAACTCCTATTATTGTTCACATTTATTGTTAAAACCTGAGGAGTGGCAATTGTATCTGCATTATTTGATATGAGGGGTCTTTCCCCCGAGCCCTACATTTGACTCCTTTCAACAGCTGATACATGTTACAGTATGGAAAAAAAGCCAAAATATAGAAGGACTGTGCCTAATTCCACAGTTCTATATTTATAATGTAGAAATATGTAAGACTATAAAAGCCACAAAACCAACTGCACGAAGACCCTGCCAAAATGTTCAGTCACATTGGATGTTTGTATTATGTGGAAAAAATAAAGTCAGTTAAGAACGTTCTCATCACTGAGTGAAACTAATCACGTGAATGGTTATCATTTAGGTGGACTGGAGTACTCCAAAACAAAAGACCACAAAAGAGTTAGCATGTTTAAATGAAAAGGTGGAGTCCTTCTAATCACCGTTTAATGAGTCAGAAACTGCCCGGGATTTCCTTACGCTTTAAAAAAATATGCTTTGTATAAACTTAATTAATGTTACAGATTTACTGTCATTAAATTAATCTGTATTATGTGCATGATATGTAAACATTTTGATCCCAATGTTAACATTGTTGCTGATGCTGCGGAAAATGTTTAAAACATTTCAGTGTAGTCTCTGATGTTGCATTCCAATGTGTTTTTCACCTTTGAGAGTTGCCTTTCAGCGTCTTAGACCCAAAATGCCAGCTAAGACATGGCTTCAGGTAGCTGGGGCTATAAACACTGCCCCCTGCAGGCACTGGAAATGCCTATCCCTTAGAAGTACATCTAAAATGCTTCAATCAGGTTAAACAGTGCATGTCTTATTTTATTTTAGGGGTGGCTCAGCAGTTTAACTGTGGTGTTTCACAGCGCCAGAGTCATAGGTTCAAATTAGGGTTGCGTAGGTTTCCTCCCACGGTTCAAAGACTGTGTGATAGATGGATGGGTGACTGCAAAATTGTCCTTGTCTCCTGCCTTACAATTGACTGGCATTCCGTCCTGAGTGATCATTTCCTCACACCCTGCATCTGCGAGCTGAGACTCCAGGGCACAGTTACCCTGGATAACACAAACTGTGATGGAAAACAAATGAATGGGACGAAAATGATGCAAATGATACCAAAACAAGCTTGAGGAATTGGCTGTAACCTCTGTGGCTGGAGAAGCATTGGTGGGTTTTAGATCTGAAAGAATTTTGCCGGAGCAATTTCTTTGCCTGTGTGAAGAAAACTTCTGTATCCATGAACATTTCTCTGTTATGGTAGTTAGTCGGTTTAGATGAATACGGGGAATCCTTTTAATGGCTGTTTAATGAGTGAGAAACTGCCACAGGCAGTTCTGAAGGGATATCCTCATGACGTCAACCCAGGCATTAGGCAGGGCAAAAGCAGTTCACATTCAACCCCTGTTTCAATAGGCCTTTCCCATTTTAGGGCATCAGTTCAATTTAGTGATACTGCTTTTCAAACAAACGGTGAGAAATATTTTTCTCTCTCTCTCTCTCTCCCCAGTAAAGACCCTTTGACACTTAACAGCATAGGCATTGTTACTTAACTGTTAATTTGCATGTGTTTATGGGGTTTCAGCTAAGTCCAGAACTTCCAAAGCTTTTCCAAGAATAGCCTTGAGTGTGTGGGACTGTTTATTTCACATAGCAGGGAATGACACACATTGATTTTACTGGTGAGTTCATTAACGCAGAACATGTATCACGTGTTCTAATGAAAACATAAGCCAATCGGAAGCTGTTGCCGGGTAGTCTGCAATAATTCGCTTTCAGAATGAATTGGTAACTGCTTTAACAGTAAAGAAAAGTAATGTAATGTTTAACCCCCAAAGATGCCAGGGTAGACTTACATTGGAAAACAGAATTCAGCAGTGAGGGTTACTTTTAAACTTATGTCCTTTCAATGTCAATGTGATTGTCATGTATTTGTATTTAATAAAAGAAGAAAATTTGATCTTCCCATGTGAGTTTTAGACCTGCTGTAGAATAGTGTAGGCTTGGATGTACACTGTAGAGCAGTCTAAGAGAGTTGAAACTGGGCCTTAGACATATTCACTATTGCGAAACTTTGGCTGCGTGTGTGGTTGGCAGCTCTTGGTTATTAAGTTTAACATTTCACAATTACTTAAAGATGTTGGAGGAAAAGCTTCCAACATCTTTTAGTACTTGGGAAATGTTGAATCTAATGCAAGTTATAAAACAGGACCTATTGCCACATTTTACTGGTGCACAACCAATACTTTTCTGTTTACTAAAATGTTCTATAAAACCGATTATACATTTGTCGTATAACCTAACAAACTGAGCTGGTCGTGAATCAGTTGGACGCTTATTTCTGTAAGTTTAACTCTGGTTTATGTTCACATAATGTCAACCACAAATCCTCGTTCAAAATCTGGAATGGTGATGAAATGGTTTGCCAGTTGTATGATGCTGTTTCTAATTTGCACAGAACTCCGCAAAACACGGAAAAGCCTTTACTCGTGATTGGAAACATACTAGACCTAAAAATGCGTTTTCAGGCCAGGAGATGGATAGCTTTAGATGAGAGGAGCGTACAATGAGAAGTAAAATCAGCAGAGAGGGAGACGGAGAGAAAGGAAAGTGTATGTTGTGAGAGGGGCTTAGGTGCTGGCGATAACTCCACATTAAAGTGGATGGGAATGTCGCCAAATGGAAATTCTTTACCTTAGGATCGGCTCCCACCATATTTGTCAAGTTTCAATAGACTCTAACACTTATGTATAGAGTTTATAGAGTATTTAAGGCGTATATCCATCGACTACATACTCTTATTTATGGTAATGCGGACCTCTGGTGTGCGAGGGTTGAAAAGTGTGAGTTTCTTAATAAAGAGAAAAGCTTTACTGTGTCAAATGTATTCTCCAATTAGAACTCCATTAGAACTGTTTTACAGCAGCAATTAATTCCCTAGGTATATTTCCAGCTACGTATAGAACACTGATTAAAAGGAAATTTGAGGCGCTGTGATGGTGTCTTATGTGGCTTTTCGATTCTTTTTGGCAATTGCACCGAGCACCGAGATATGTGCCTAAGGATTCACGTGCCGTGTTGCTGGATTGAGCGAGCCTGATGGATGGTCCTCCTCATCTGGATGAAGATATGTGTAGCCAGGAAGGGAAAATGCAGTTTCTGATCTGCCACATGAAATACAGCAGCATAAGCACAATCTAAATTTCATGGGCTTGTACGCATGCATGTGTGCCTAGTTTCGTCGAAGCGTGAGACCGTGGCAGCTCGGAAGGAGAGGATGGATCACTGCTCTGTGGGATCAACAGTCCTATTGACGCTCTGTAAGATATTACACATAAATCCTAATGTTCCTAAAGTCCTAAAGTCCTGCTTCGTTTGCATTTGATCATAGACATTAGCCAAGGCGTGGCACTTCATTGTTAACATTGAACAAAAAAAACAATCGGAAAATAGTTTTATCAGTTACTACGTTTTTTCATATAAAATAATCAATTAGGAGGTGAATAGCAGCAATTGTGTTGTTTGATTGTTTTGTCTCATTGTACTTTTTATGGGGAATTTATAAGACCATTAAATGTGTGTAAAAATTAGGAAAATGAATCCGAGAGTGCGGTTAAGTCAGAAACTGCAGAAATCGACGGCTTCCAGATCGTAAGGGAAGTACCATAAATACTTTTAAACACATGGGACAAACACACCTGCTTCACATTTTAGAGTAAATAATTTGAATCAGACAGTGTGAAATTATCTAAGACCACTTTGCTGTGAGTTTTGAGTGTAATTATGCTCTGACTCAGCCTAGAAACAGATGGCATATCCTTAATAAATAGTCATAACGTTTTCTTCCTCATCTCTTAATTTTTCATGACATCCATGTACATTCAACAGCTACCACAAAACCACTATGTTATATTAATCTTGAAATAGTTATGTGCAGATCACCAAGTTATAAAACACATATTATGGGGCTTAAGGCTGAAAGAATAACTATTTTGTTATGATATGTGGGCTGATATTCATAATCAACTCCATTTGAACGCAGCAAATATTTGGAGATGCTTTTTCCTGTCCCATTGTCAGCTGATTTTCACATTACTACTGTAACAATCATTAAAAATAAGTGGTATTCTAACTCGATAGTATTAAACCATTCACTTCCACAGTTGTATTTTCCCCTTCCCTTGCTTATGGGAATAGTCGCCTCCAAATATATGTGTTTCTCATTTCACCGCTTGAATCCTAGTTGACTGTGGACTTATCCAAACTCATGCAGTATCCTCTGTTGATCACTTGTGTTTAAATAGATGCTTCTACATCTGAAAGCAGTAGGTAACAGAGCAGTAAATTGTTTTTCCAAATGAGATTGCAGAGCTAAACCAAGGTTTCCAGTGTCACAATGCAAAGAGATTAAAACTTCTCAGACTGTCCTCAGTGCATTGCAGGCTATGGACATTTATCAGTGAAATTAAAGTAGTTTGGCATAGTTGGCTGTGTCAGCATAGATAATGGAAGTTAATTATGTACATTTCACGTTCTGTTGCAAATGTAACTGTGAGCTGGCATTTTCTTCTCTTTAATTCACACAGCTATAAGAAATCTGGCAGCACTTGACAGGCGTTATTTAGTACACTATGTAAAACATATTCAGCACACAGCTGTTTTGTGTATAAGCTCCATTGTATGCATTTGTTTTTGCTAGGAACAGCTAGAATGCACATTCAAAGGAAACTGGAGGTTTTAAAGACTGCAAACTGAGATGGGGGTATCCTCTGAGGAATATGGTTGTCAGCTTTGGTATTGAGCTCACACACACACGCACAGTCTCACACGCCCACAATGTGCTTTGATGACCTGCAACAGACGAGTGTTTGGCTGTTCTTCTGGACAAAAAAAAAAGAAGGTATTTCATGTCTTGCTGGATGCTCACAGACCATGCCACTACAGAGTGAGTTGACCCCTTCTGAACCCAGAAGACTCCAGGAAAGGATTACAGTAATGTGGAGAACTTTCTCTTAGAACGACTTGCACCATGATAAAAATTGATTCGTGAATCAAGGCATCCCTCAAAGTTGCTTAACAAGTTTTTAACAAATCGTTAGGTTTTTCTTTTGCATCTTCGGTGTGTACACTATGTGGCCATGATGACACATGTCCAGCAAATGCTTGCTTAAAAGAAGTCAGAGGCCACCATTCTGTAAGGAAGGAGCAGATTCGGTTCCTTTTATTAGCAGACACAGTCAGGGTGTATCGGTATATCTGTATGACTTTCCTATTTTTACTTTTGAAAATCAATAAAACACGTTGAAGCTATTGTTTTATATTAGTGATTTCAATTGTCTCACAGTTGCATTTTATTGTAATTATGTGAGGTTCTTTGTTAATGCTATCGCCTACATCATCAGCGATGATGGATTTTCTGTACTCCTCGTCTTTTCTTCCCGCCAGCAGCTTATGTGCTATTCCCTGTCGGCCACTCTGGAAAATGGTGTTCTCTGAACTAATACATGCAGGTACATATAAATAATATATATAATAAATACATCCATATGCCTGGACATTCAGAACAGAAGAGGAAACAACGCTGATGTACAGCTAGTCCACAAACATGGACTTAACGCGAAACACCTGGCAATTCATCACATTCATTTCCCAGATATCTGATTCAAGGCAGAAGGGCTCTCAAATACTGCCAACGAGTCTTAAAACAAAAACCAAGCCCCTGCAGATTATCGAGAGATGTTGAAATATTTTTGCAAGTTAAAATGGTCACAAGCAACTCAATAGTAGAGTGGAAGCAATAAATAATTTTTAGATCTTTTAAAAATTAATTGTCTTTTTTCTTTTGCTTCAACATGTCTCACACCTGCATTATGGTGCAAGAGCGTTTATCCGTGTGTTTCACACTTGATGAGAACAAGGATGAGCAACACATGACAGAATGTGAGATACACTATATGGACAAAAGTATTGGGACACACCCCTTAATCATTGAATTCAGGTATTTAATTCAGTCCCATTGCCACAGGTTTATAAAATCAAGCACCTAGCCATGCAGTCTGCCTTTACAAACATTTGTGAAAGAATGGGCCGTTCTAAAGAGCTCACTGAATTTGAGCGTGGTTCTGTAATAGGATGCCACCATTGCAACAAGTCAGTTGTGAAATTTCTTCCCTCCTAGATATTCCACGATCAACTGTAAGTGGTATTATTGCAAAGTAGAAGCGTTTAGGAACCACAGCAACTCAACCACGAAGCGGCAGACCACATAAAGTTACAAAGTGGGGTCGCAAAGTGCTGAGGCGCATAGTGCGTAAGAGTCGTTATTGATGACTCAATAACTGAAAAGTTCCAAACCTCCTCTGACATCAGCACAAAACTGTGCGTCGGGAGCTTCATGGTATGGGTTTCCATGGTCAAGCAGCTGTATGCAAGCCATACATCACCAAGCACAATGCCAAGCGTCGGATGGAGTGGTGTAAAGCATGCCACCACTGGACTCTGGAGCAGTAGAAACGTATTCTGTGGAGTTACGAATCACGCTTCTCTATCTGGCAGTCTGATGGACGAGTCTGGGTTTGGCCAGGAGAACGTTTCCTGCCTGACTGCATTTTACCAACTGTTAAGTTTGGTGGGAGGGATAATGCTATGGGGTTGTTTTTTCTGGGGTTGGCCTAGGCCCCTTAGTTCCACTGAAGGGAATTGTTAATGCCTCAGCTTACCAAGACATTTTGG
>JAOVYW010001545.1:0-16113 GCA_025775045.1 Hiodon tergisus | reverse complement strand
TCTTCACCATGTGTCCATGCTCCTGTGATGAGGAAATCAATGTATCTTAACCATGTGTCCATGCTCCTGTGATGAGGGAATCATTGTATCTTCATCATGTGTCCATGCTCCTGTGACAAGGGAATCAATGTATCTTCACCATGTGTCCATGCTCCTGTGACAAGGGAATAAATGTATCTTCACCATGTGTCCATGCTCCTGTGATGAGGAAATCAATGTATCTTCACCATGTGTCCATGCTCCTGTGATGAGGAAATCAATGTATCTTAACCATGTGTCCATGCTCCTGTGATGGGGGAATCATTGTATCTTCATCATGTGTCCATGCTCCTGTGACAAGGGAATCAATGTATCTTCACCATGTGTCCATGCTCATGTGATGAGGGAATCATTGTATCTTCACCTTAAATCCTTCATCTTAAACCCACACACAGCAGGATCCATTATTAATTAGGTCCCAGTTCTTCCCAGGCACATGCAGCCTGATAGAAACATCGGCTGCAGAGAGGTAATTTTTGATGTCACTGTGGCAAGCTGTTAGTTAGCCACATAAATCGACGCTAGACCATTCAAAGTTTATTCCAGCAAAACAGAATTTCACAGGATGACCTACACAAATGAAACACTTCAGCTCGTTGGAAAGCTGCTGCGGGGCTATCATACATCTTTAATGTGCAGCATCCTTGTCTGCCTGTTTAAGCTTTCTAAATTTGCAGTCATTGTTTGCTCATCAAAAATTGCCAGTAGCCCACTGTAATTTCGATTATCTTTGTTTAAAGTCTGATCTAAGTTTTTAAATTAAACATGCTGTTCAGGATGAATGACGGAGCTCTTCTCTCTTTCTGTTGACACTGTGTCATTCAGATCACATGTGACATCTCTATACATTAAACTGAAAATTAGAGGACACTTTGGTTTGCCCATAGTGGCTGACCCCATTACCACAAGAAAAATGAAAAAGTTGCATGAAGACCACTGTTAAAACTGTGTCCCACAGCGGCTCCAATCAAAAGGCATAGGCCTCCAACAAACTGGGTGCACACCAAAGCACACATCTGGCTTTTATCTCCTCGAAACTGAGGTCATTTCACAAGTGACATCAATTACTCTGGCTAACCTTTCTCAGGAGACAGGTCCGGGAACTGATGTGGGTCTAACCACACTCCCAACCTCGTGCGATCCACCAACCAAAGCCCCACCCTGAATGATAGGCCAATGCAGTTGTTAGCGTTTCATTAACCCTTTGTCTCATCAGCTTATCTATTCATTTTAGCATGACAAATGTGTTATAAGAAAAACAAAAAGGAAAATTTAAAGTTGTCAACACTGTTGGGGGTTTAAAATTGAGGCGTACTGAATTTATTGGCTTTCTTTGCAGAATAGCCAATGCTAAATGAAAATCACACACCTTTTGTGGTGCTTTGTTTTCTTACAAAGACTGAGCTTATTCATGAGCTTAATAGCAATTCCCATGGTAGTAATTACCTATTGAAAACTGCAGGAATAAACTGGCAGACGTGGTACCCTCACAGCTCTGATCATCCTTGGCAATTTCCAATGGCTATGACTCAGAGCCTCCGTGGGCACTGCAGATCAGCATTGTAAATAATCACAGATACAGGAAGCGATAGCATCTCTCTGTGAAACAAAATGCATCTAAATGAGCCTACAGAACACTCATAGGCCACTGCCTGGATGGACTGATACCATCGCCCCATTTGCCCATGGATGGTAGATTAACTTGCATGAAAAGAAAAAAAAGTTTTCACTCCTCTGTGTTACCCAATGATAAAACATTCACTGTGGTACCAGACATTATAATACAACTGACTGAGATGGACTTTCCCATAATTTATGAACTTGAATTTATTTGGAGAGTTTAGGGAAAGAGAGAGGATTAATCTTTTTTTTTACCTGACTAGACTGTTATCCAGGTTTTATTTCGTTTTAATGCGAAAAAGCATTTTTCAGTTTGTTGAGAATTCTTTCCAACCATATACAATTTTTCATCACTGACAGACATCGCTTACTGAGAGTGTTATTAGCAAAGTTCTCCAACACCGTTCTTTTGAACATGAGTATTCAAGATTTCCTTGCTTCATATCCGTGTCCGGAGAATCCTCAGCTTAGATGTCAATGAGATCAAAAGAGGGCAAACTCCTGTTAATGCTGGAGCCCTTGCTACAATCCTTCAGACTGGAGATCCAGCTCATGCTGTCACATAGACCCGCACACATTTTGAGAGAATCGACCCCGGGAGCATGTTGGGCTGTGATAGGAGCTACCAGCAGCGTGAACAACAGAGATTTCGGAATGTGGGCGCACCCCACTGGACTCAACGTGAGGCCGGGGCAATCCAGATGCCTTCACATCAGTGCACAACAAGGAGTAAAGAGGTGACATGCATCCGTTTTGGAGATCATCCTATTGATTTTCCGCTCCTTAAAAAGGTCAGATGATCTATAATGGTTCAGGCGCTTCCCAAAGAATCTGAACTGCACACAGAGGAGTAATAAAAATTAACAAGAACCACCAGAATGGTGTGTCCTGAAGACAAAAATTTAATCAGGAAGGGTCAATTCTGTCAATATGGTCCAATGCAAAGGAATTAAAATTAAATTAATGGAAGGGACAACACGTTTAAAAATATATTTTTAAATATTACAGTGTTAGTTGTCTGCTCTCCTTCTGTTCTGAACCTCTATTTCAACATAATATTGCATATCTAACAATCTCATATCCAGCTGTGCATTATTATTACCACTGTAGGCTAATTTAACACCTTTGTATTAATATCAAGGCAGAGGCTTAATTAACTATGATGGAGGAATATAATCGGTCTAATGTACATTAGTTGATTAAAAATTGTTTTTAGGTCACTGTTTTGTTACGTGTTTTGCTTGCACATATTTAGGGGTGTGAATAATTTTGGTGCCCGTGTTTTTTAAATACGCTGCACCATTAGGATAAAATGTCTTTCTTTTCAGAGAGTTTTCTGTTACAAATAAGCTTTATCTGAGCCAAAATTCAATCATTTTTTTTATTTTGAAACATGCTACCTATAACAAGGGTATGAATTCATATGGGAGTACTGTATATATCTGTTACATTTCATTATATATCTGCCTGAAGGAAGTTAAAGCTTTCTAGGCTCAAGGACATTGGATCAATAATGTCCCAAAAAGGATTACCCCTAGCAGTTATATTTTTGATCTAACTTTAGATTAACTGTCTCATTAAGTTCAATTCAATAGCATTTCCCGTCGACCAGTCAACAACTCCCTTTATGTTCCTGAAAAGTAAAGGTTTCCAGTTTTAACAGTTGTGTGATTTATGGTCTTGGCAAAATATCATTGTTCTGTATACAGGATTAATTTAGGGGTATGGAGAAAAAGAGATGATTTCTTAGCTCTCTCTTTCCTTGCCGTTCTACAGCATTTTTCAGTTTTTCTATTAGAAATCTTTTTGTAATTTAGTCATTTTTAACCCACAGTTTTGTTGCTTATCCATAGGCACACATACATCCGAAAACAATGACTGAAGTTACAAAGACTTATTTTTTCTCCCACTTGTTCCCACTCCCTGGAAAGACCAAATGGTCTTACACACAAGTTACGCACATTCTCTCACGCTTCAAGAAACTGACACATTGCACTTCAAGACCTCTGCCTCACTGCAGTGTGAAGATTACTTCAGGAAATGTCCGTGGCGACAACTGATGTAAAAAAACAGTATTTAGTTGGCTGTGATCTTCAACGCAGAGGCCGAGAGGCATATAAGTGTGACCACTAGTGCGATTTGGGCCGCTGAAAGAAAGGGGGCTATTGACCGCCTGATGGACCCTGTGGGGGGCTTGAGGTCATGAATTGCCTTCTCACTTAATCACTCAAAGCTGACCAAGTGTTAGTAGTCAATACGCTCTTTATCTTATCTGAGCCATTACAGAACAAGGTGCCCGCAGCTAGTTATTGATAAGTGCCTGGTAAATAATAAAGCTTGTGGATAGCCCCGTAGCTCCAGTCTCGCTGGAAATAACACTCACAAATAAGGAAAAAGTCATGTAATAAATTAGGTGACAGCCACAGAGATGATCTCCTTGGTAGGAAAACAGGTAACAAACCAAATCCCATGAAACTGGCTCATGCATAAACTTTAAGTGAGATAAGAGGATCATTCCGGGAGGATGTGCTGGATACGGTGACAGTTGGAGAGAGAAGGATATTTTATGTCATTCAAGTGGAGCAAGAAAAAAGATTTTACTCCCTCTAGCTCAGGGGGCTGTCGATCATACACATTATAAAACACAAAAATGCTCGGGGACGCTGGTTTAGTGGTATATCCAGAGCTAAGTGGGTAAAACCAACCTGGGGTCCGAGAAAAGGAGAAAGAAAATTGAGAAATGAAGGTACTACCAAGGTTATTGTGTTTAAAAACACCCTGGAGATGACCGTGCAGATAGTGTCAATCGAAGGCAGCCTACCCTCTACTATCGCAGCAGCACAGGTTCTGGTATGGTAAGATAATTATCTCTGCCCACATGGATGCCTGAACATGATAATAGCTACTCAGGGTTGAAACGCACAAGTTAATGTAGCTAATTTTCCCACCACAACACTGCTCACATTTATATTTTATAGTCTTAGCTCTTACTATCACCTCATTGCACAGACTAAATGCTAGCCTAAGCAAGCATGAAAACATCAAAGAAGGGAAGTGAGCGTGGTCCAAGGACATCAACAAACCTGGGGTATGTAATGGTCGTCACTGAAAACACCTTCAAGTAAGGTCTGAAGGCAACATTAGGAAATGTGTGTGCGAAGAGTGCCCCCATCGCACCCCTGGCACCAGACCCCTGCCAGACAGGTCTGGCTGGAGGTGGTAAATGGGTTTTTTTTTATGAGCCCCTGAAGCAGTAACACGAGCCCCTTGTTTCCAGTGGGGGGCCGAAGGACACACAAACCTCAGTCTGACTTCCTCCCACATCCACGGTCCGTTGGTCTCCACGCTCTGATTGTGAAATGGATGAGGTAACTCTTGATTTGGGTCATCCTATTCATGTGGCTAATTCTGCTTAATTTTAGGGCAGCTGATGTTCCAAACCAACTTAGTATATTGACACAGTGAGGGCGACATGAAAGTTAATTTCAAACTAATAATTTTTTGCACAATCATAATTTGGACATTGGAACTGACACATTGGAGTGATCTGTTGATATCTGAGTGTCACACCGTGCTGACAGAACAGAAATAAACGCGGAGCAGGGCACGGAGCACCATATAAACGAGATGTCACTTACGGCTAACTGCTGCTAGCGACTGAGCGTGCAACTGCTATGATACATTGAATAGGAAGTATGTCTCTCTGTGTCATACGTACTGAAGCTTCCTTGCTTGTCTGCCCCTCCATCAACGTAAGGCCATCTGTTGGTTACACCTGCCAACTGCTTTACAACTCCCCTGGTCGCTTGCCAAGATGCCACATTTTCAATTCAGCGCAGTGATGACTAGCGATGGCCTGAACCTCCGTTTCCATTCAAAAGGGCATTTCACAAGCCTCACATCAATGTAAACACGTCATGGGTTCCAGCATGCTTCAACGTGCAACCATCGTACGCAGATACAACGGGGCACAGCGGTTTAACGTGAGGTTGATGGAGCTTTGCGGTCCTTAATCTACAAACTCTAATCTATGTGAAGCCAGCATTTCTTTTGAGAAATTATTTGATTCAAAAGTTAATCTCTATATTAGTAATCTGTAAAGCATACATTTTCAATTATGGAACCATGTAAGAGCCATATACTGACATAACTAATGCCAACCTTTGCACTGTAATTAAAGAGGTGATTGTCCTTTTGAATTTTACAGATTTTAGATGGTAATGCAATTTTATTAGATATGGGTTGGTTGTCATTTAAAAGGAAATTAATTATTAGATCAATGATAATTAACGCCCACTGAGGCAATCCATTCTAATTTATGAATTCCTTTTATATGAAGTAGATATCGGTATAGCCCAGTCAGACTTTAATCTACCCCAAATTGTTAATCAAATGAAATTTCTCAGAGCAATCTTTGATGAGCTTGGTGTTTATGAAAAAATTACTTATTTAACACTACAATGATTCAATGTGCACCAGGAACCACGGTCAGCGTATAATAAATGCATTGCAGTGGAGATTAAATACCATATTATATATGGCCAGAACTAATCGTTTTCATTAGCAAGACCTAATTTCCTCTTCTATATGGGAATCAGCAAATACATTTATAAATGTGTGGTTACATAGTACTGGATTGGCATATTTTCACGTACGCCTAGCCAACTGCTGGCCACGGCCCTTAATGAGGGTTCTGAAAGTCATTTTAAGCTCTGGCTAAAAACCTGCCCAAAAATTGCCTAAGAAGCATACAAAGTTGCGCAATGTTTGGATATGTTACACAAAATGTGAAACTATATCAAGAAATTGTAATAAGGAGAGAGAATTCCCAGTGAACTAAGGACCTTGAGGAAAAAGGATTGGGGATAGCTCTGCCTGTCGGTACACATGTAACATGTAGTGTTTTATCTGGGAATAATTTGGATCTGATTCTCCCAAAATATTAATTCTGGACTGCCTATGGTGCTGTGAGTACTAGGTATGTTTTATTTTTGTTGTTTTTTTGTGGCAGTTTTTGTTGTTTTGTGTCTTTTTGAGTCCAACGTTTCTTGTGTTTTTTGTTGGCCCCGAGGGCCTAGAAGTCCTCCTGGGTGGGGTTGGGGCCAGCCATAACAACAGACTGGGGTAGTAATGCTAAGTGAAGCGACCTCTTCATGTTTTCTATATCAAAAAACTACACTGTAGCAATGTCAGGAATATGTGTTAGCAATTTGTTTTTGTCCATTTTAATTTGTAAACCTACTATTAAAGGTCCTTCAATACATATTCCATGAGTCATCACCTCTATTGGGCTAGTGACTGAATCCAGACTGGTTGAGGTGATCTCACAAACAAAACAAAACGCGTAACCAGAAACTCTTCTCAAAGGATGTGTAAAATCCAACCCTGAGTCAATAAAAGTCCTGAATAATACTGGCGAAAGAAAAACAATAAATCAGAATTAATTAGTAATTTTCACTAGAGACTTACATTAGGCATTCCCAACAGCCTTCTGAATCTTGTAGCTTGTGAAGTCGCTTTGGCATGTTCCGATGTTGTCTGATGTGCAAATGAACAGGTTTTGTTTTCCGACATGCTTTACAAGATATTATCAAAGACCGGGTCTGATGTAGCATCTTTATTCTGCCTTTTGATTTACCTCTCAGCTGTGGACCGTGTTGTAATCATGCTAATCAAAAGAGCCCACCCCCCCAACCCCCACCCCATTAATTAGAGCACACACAACATGTTGGCGATGTTGAAAAAAGATTTTCACAACACCTACACACTCCCTGTCAGAGCCCAGGCCTACGGATAGTGAGTTTCTATTGGCCTTTTAAATCTTTTATATAGGTATATGTATGACAGGTGTTCCAACTGTGTTGCTGGAACGTTTTCCACAGATGACCTCCCAGGTGGAAATAGTCGCTTTTGTCCTTTTAATGCGATGATTGATGAAAAAGAAGAATGTCCCGTAGAAATTTAATTGATGGGCTTATCTTTTACTGATTTTGGCTCCAAGGAAGCAATCTGGTTTTAGATTGGCCCATTAGACTGTAAACGGGGGCTGTACTGTCGCCAGCCCCAGGGCTGGTCACCGCAGACGTGCCTGTACCGCAAAGAATTCAGGCACTCAGCTGTGACTAACAGTCAATTTCGGTGAACAGTGAAAGCAATTAGAGTAGCAGCAAAAACATTTCACAGAGAAACAAAAATAGCTCTTACTGTTATAATTAAACAGCAGTGGATAAAAAAACGGTTTCCTCTTTTCTCATTTTGGATAGAAATCACAAGACCAAAATCTGTAATTGTAATTTGTTTTGAATCACACTTAGTCTGGGACCAAATCAAAACCCACTAATCACATTAAAGAAAACTGTATTTAACAGGCCTCCTGAGTGGCTCAGTTGGTACAGGGGCTCAAGCCCTATGCGTTGGAGTTCACCGGTTCACCGACTCGTGTCCTTCGCTGTTTGTGACTGGGAGAGCACAGCAGCGGCTCCCGATTGGCTGGTGTCGTTTAAATATGCAGCACTTCTCTTGGGTCGTCACTAACCAGCCATTTCCACCAGCTTCCTGGTTGCCTGAAGGCTTGCATTACTGTAAAGGAGGATGAGCCTCTCCTCCAGTCGGTACTGAATCTCTTGTGTGGGATGTGCAGCCTGCAGCCTGAAAAATGTGGCCATGAAGGCAACTAGGAGGAGGCGCAACAAGCCAAGATTCGATGCAATTTCTGATCCCTGGTTTTTTTTTTGGTTAGATTTATCTTAGCATTTTCCATCATTTTCAAGAAATAAGAATAGAAAAAAAAAAAATTTTCAAAAAAAATAGAAAAGAACGCTATTTATGCAATTTCATTAAATTCGATTTGGTTAAGTCCCAGTCTTAGTTGGGCTTGAATAATTTTTATAGTGATAGGTAGCTAATGTTACATGGATTTAGTTTTTATGGTATAGTGACTAAGGTTATGAATGCTAGATTTGCACTATCAAGTGTAGAAATTTGCTGTCAAATCTGCCAGTACTGATGAGGGATTAAATTATGGTTTGTTTACAATCAATTTGATTACAACTTATGAACACAATGCAGTAAAACATTTTCCTTTGCACAAAATGCAAACATTCACACATTCACGCAAGAATCGGTTCTCAATGACCAAGCTGTGGGTTGAGTACCAAGTCTTGATGGATGGCAGGTCTGTCACAGGCAGTACAGAAAAAGGGGTGCAAGAGTGAAGGCTCGTTCGATTTAGAAGTGGTGCTGAACTCGAAAAATCACAAGATTGATGAAGAGCAGTGCAGCATTTGCATCAGGAGAAACCACGTGATGGCAGCATGGGCGTTCAGATGGCTGTCGCCCAGGTTTGGAACAACAAAGCCCAAACAAGTATGCTTCAAGTCTTAGACAATGTCAGATAAAATTTTGGGTAGACCATTCCGTAATTACAATTCTGTCTATTCCCTTTGGAGCTGAAGGCTCTCCCACTTCTGATTGTTTTTATCATTTTTGGGGAAGCCAGCTCCTTGTAAGCGAAGGAGTAATTGAAGATAATAGGGGTTGAATAAATAGTTGGGTCATCGACGACGCTTTAAGCAAGCACTGTTGATGTAGCATTTTGCATGAACAGGAGGGAATGTAGGGCAGCCTACCATCATGCCATTATAGTTGTCGATTCTAATAAATAATAAATAAGTAATAAATGCATGGATTAATTTAGTTTTCTTAAGATGGTGGCTAGGTTTAGTTTGACTTTTGAGGTAGAGGAAGTCAACCCTGGACGTATTCTTTATGTGCTCTTCAAATTATATTTGAGTCAATAGTCACATCAAGGTTTTTAGGAACAGCTTTTGAATTTAAATCAAGGATGAATCTGTCAAATCTTGTAACATCATGTATATTGTAAAAGGATTGGGCCTTAAACAGATCCTTGTGGGATGCTGTATTGGACTTCAGATAGATCAGAGGACTGGTCATTAATGAGAAGAAACACTACTGTCATGTTTGACACCACAGGCTCCATCACCAATTTGGCTGCAATCTGTGTTGAGTTATACAGATCTCTGGCAGTGATAAAACAAGGCCGGGATAAAATATAAACATCAGGGAATTTTAACTGTTTCATGGAGTTGATATTTTAGGTCCAGAGCCAGGCAAAGAAAATAAATCCAACTTTCCATGAAACGGTATGAGTAAAGGGACGAACGCTCAGTGATACAGAATCTCTGAAACTATTTTTCCCTTCCAGTGAAGGTGCTGGGGACCTCTCCTAAAAACACAAGAAAAGAAATATGTCTCAATAGGGCCTGTTCTGCATGTTTTTCTGGCTCCAGGTTACCCCACAGTGCCCTGTGAGATTGGAAGGCAGTCGCCCTTCTGGCTATGCTGAATGAATTATGAGGAGGGAAACTGTGCTCGGTCATCCCTGGAATTGTGCTATTGAAATTCAATAAATTGTAATGTATGCCTTGGTGGACCAGTTTTAAAGCATTAAAGGCAAAATTTTGTTCGTATTACACATTTAAATAGCCATATCCCTGTTTATTTCTCAGTTGTGCCTGGGACTCATAATGGTCTGCCCAGATGGAAACTCCTATTGCCTTCTGCCGTGGTTAAAAGAAGGTTTATAGCCTCTGGTAATAGACATGAATTTGGAAAGGATTTCCCATCTGCATTGGAATATGTATAAATTCTGAAACTTCTGAAAGAAGATGAAGAAATACATCTTTTCGCACATGCACACTACGCAGTCAGAAAAATTCTGTTTGTGAATTCTGCCAAATTGTTAGACCTACACATTTTAATTTACCTGAAACCTCGGTTGAATCCAAATGACCAATTACCAAATAGTGGCTTTGGTTGGGTACTACTGTAGGAAAAACACCAGCACGTATTAACCCCACAGGAACTAAAATTGCCTCAATTCTGGTCAACTGTATTCTCAAAGTCATTGACACATCACGTGAAATATTCACCACATAAAAATCTTTCTATCATGCTACCTTTATCAAACAGGTCTGGATGCAACATTGAAAATGAGGAAATAGAGGTCAAGGACACGGCGGCTGAAAAAAGGCTGAGCATCATTACAAGCTGATTGAGTGTTGTTATCAAGCCTTTAAGTGATGGGGACAGCGATGTAGAGCCATTCAGCTATAGAGACTGGGAGTAGTGGGCCTGCAGGTCTGTGGAGGTTTATTGTAGGGCAGTCACAAAGAAGAGGCTGAGAGAAAGAGAGTGCACAGACTGCAAGCTCAACCGAAAGAGGTCCACTCATGGGAGAGCCTTTATTTATTAATTAATTTATTAATTAATTTATTAATTTATTTATTTATTTATTTTCTCATATGATATTCATATTTCTTTCTACACGATCACACACACACACACACACACATACATACAAGACACCCAATGTTTGTTTGAAGGCCTGTAACATTCGTATTTTTGCATCAGGGCACTAAAATAGCTTAAATGCCAAGCCCAAAGCCCAGGAACCTGTGGTCAGAGCTTGACCATAATACAGTCATGACGACTGCCTGCTGGGGAGTCATGCATTTCAGCCCGACAGCGGCGACAGGAAGAAAACCGACTCTTCCCTGCTGTAAAAGAAAATCACCTATAGTTAGAGAACAACGCAACACATCTGCCAATAATAAATGAAGAACATTTGGACTTTGAATAGCTTTCTCTTAGATTCAAATTGTTTCAAGAGCAATACCATAGAAATGAATAGTGGCCCAGTTCTAAATTGTGAATGATGTTAGTTTTACAGTTCTTTCTTCTTTATAGTGTTTGCAGGCATTCTGATTCTTTCTTTCTTTTACTGTTATTAAGGCTTTATAACTTCGAAAGGCCTCCCCATTCTCTGGCATTTTTTACTTTAAAGGCTCCATGTAAATGTGAACAAATAAACTTTAGATGGCTAGGATATTAGCAACCACAGATGTGTCGCTAAATGGAAAGATATCAGCGGGAGTCCTGGGACAGAAGATCCGTTGTTCGTGGAATGGTCCGGTCCTACGGTGGGTAATTACTTTATGTTCTATCTTGTTCTATCTTGCCATTGGTTCTTGCATTGCACAATGACATGCACAGGCGACGTTCTGAAGAGAAATCCCTGCAATCCCCTGTATCTTAATTCTGTTTGACTGTCTTTGCACTTCAGCACTTGCACAGATGAAGGGAACCTTGACTTTTCTTGCTGCCTAGTGAATTTGATGGGAACGCTGAATGGAGAAACCACCAGGGACCCACATGTCCGCATCGCTAAGATGCAGACTGGCCTAGAGATGAATTTATTTGTGATTGATAAGGGAAAGAAAAACATAGTGGGAAATAAACGATATTAACTTTACTATGTATCTAGCCAAAACTCTCACGGGCACATGGTAGGCACTTCCTGGGACGGACAGGTTCTGTTAGCAATTCACCTCCTTTGGCAGAGCTTGTTGTCATGCGGCTGAATGGATGGTTTATCACGCGAACATGGCTAAATAAGATGCACTTTATTTTAGCGGGCTTCATCAGGCTTCATGTGCCGAAAGACGGAAGAGGACAAATCGCCTCCCTCTGTAGGTTATTGATGAATTGCATAATTCAACAGCGGCAAAAAAAGGCAGCCAGTTTTAAGCCTCAGTGCATTTTGAATAAACACTTGGTTATCTTCGTTTTCACAAATATGTTGGGTGTGACATAATTGGAAGCCAAATAGATTGCGCCAGGCGTAACAAAGAGCAAGGTAATTGCCTCGTGTCTGATATTTTTTCCTCCACTGATCAGCAGACAGACCGTGTGGTCAGAGTAATAATTTTTTCAGTCTTCCTGAACATAGAGGCTCTATTGCGACTTGCTCTCAGTATTTCTGCACACCGAGTCCTATTTTTCCTTCCTTAACGATTAACTTTTTCGCCATTGTGTAAAAAATGTCCTCGAAACACACTTGGCCATCCATTGCCTGTCACCCCACCATGTCCCCTGACAAAATGTCCCTTCGAAATATAAATGATAACACAGCCGATAATACATCCATTTGTCTTCACTGACAGCTTTTATTAAAACCTGCTTGGTGGAAGAGACCAACCAAATGCAAAGGTTTTTATCTGCCAAGCGGTGGATCATTGTCTTGTCAGGTTCCATGGTGGTCATTTTAAGTCAATTTAGAGGTAACAGGCCATCTCACATTCTCTGCCCCGAGGCAACAACGCTCATTTGTAGGAAATATGGAACAATTCTCCCAGTATGGAATGATCACTGCAAGTCAGCAGGTGTGAAAAGATATTATATTCATATAGTTCTGCTGCTGTTCGATGACCCCAAACATAAAAAAGATCTAAAAACTATCGTAAGCCTTCAATCCTGCAATCAATGAAAAACGAACCACTGTGAATGCTAAAATAGTAAACTATGATGCAAAAACTTAAGATACAGTATTTCAAAATGAAACATCTGTATAAAAGATTACCATAAAAATAACAGGTTAATTCAGGGTTGTCATTCAGGATTTAATCAAACCGATTCAGTTTTATTTACCGAATACATGACATTTTTTTATTTTCTAGAGGATGAGGTAATGCGAGGAAAATAATTTATGGGCAGCCATATCCCAAACCAGGAATCTCAGGTTGCTTTCTGGCCGGATTCCATTGTTTAAACAGGAATGTTTGGAATTCTCTTTAATCTGTCCACAGGACAAGGGTGGATTTAGACTATATAAACAATCCTCTGTATGATACACGGTTCACTTTCTCATGTCACACCAGAGCAGTTCTGGCACCAACAGACTGCAAAACCAGTTCCAGATTGACACTCTCTGAAAGGAAAGTGCAGAGTCCAGGCACAAACCAACCCCATCTCTGTAATTCACACTTTAAGCAGCCAGCCGCACAGCGATCCGTTAACTAAACCTCCGCTTATCTCACTCTCGCCTCCTATTGCTCTTTTTACATTTTTGACTGATAGGACTCCAAAGGCCACTAAATTAACCCTGCTTTCCAATCTGTTCGCCTGCGGCTTTACCTTGTCATGTAAATCAGCATGGTTTTCATTCCCTGGCGTGGCGGATGCCACTGAAATGATGTTAATGTTGGCGGTTCAGCAGTGACAGTCGTGGGGATTGGGTTTGTCAGGACAGATCCAAGCTAGAACTGCAGGCAGGAAGGTCTAAGTTAGTGTGACAGAGGCCCCAGTGACTCTACACAGGTTCGACGGTAACTGAGAGACACAGAGGGCACCCCGGGGGGCTCACACGCTTGCCATTTATTTACTTATTTATTTCAATCCTCCCGCCAATGATTGGCTCTTTAATAAGTGACGAGCAGTTGTATCTGAGCAATGAAATGATTCTCAGCAATGACTTAAATATATTCAGACAATTACTACTACTTGGCCATTGCATTTCTAAATTTGATTTGTAATTCGATTGAATCATTATTACCTGGGAAAAGACTAACAAATGGGTTTTCTTTTGTCAGAAAAAAACCCCACATATGAGCAAAAGGGAATGTATGACTTATCTCAAAATATCCTATTTACATTGGAATGTCCATTTATCCATTTACCAGACTTATCCAGAGAGAAATGCAAAGAGATGAGCAAAGTTAATTGTATGCACACATACACACACACACACACACACACACACAGATAAACATATATGTGTGTATATGTGTGTGTGTGTGTGTGTGTGTGTGTGTGTGTGTGTGTGTGTGTGTGTGTGTGTGTGTGTGTGTATCATAAAAATATTATTTATTTATTTATTTATTCACCAGCATTGACAACATTGGTGAAAGTTTGTATTAGTTTCATATTACTACTAATATAAAGGTAACAATGAATTTTACTGATTAACAAATCACTCAAATCATTAAAGCAACAATCATTTGTGATTTAGTAATGGACTAAAATCTAAGCATTTTTCATGATAATAGGCCCGTGCTGTCCCCTGACAAAATGTGACATTTACTCTTCCATTATCCTGTAGTTTTTCAGGCTATTTATAGGTCTGTTTGCCTTAAAAAGGCGTCAGGCATGGTGTGTAGGAGGTTCAAGACCTCAGGTTTGTAGGTTTCAATCACGCTGACATAATTTACTGAACTACTATGTGTGAGATCCAGCCATTTTGTTAGATGTGAAATGAGCCACCTTGAAAAACATACCTAATTCCAGCCCTAAGTTGTCTTTTATTTTTGTGAATTGTGTTCAGGGTTAAAGAGGTTCAGGGTTGATAAAGGGTTAAAGAGAAGGCCTTGATTGCGTTCAGCCAGCCCAATCAAGCTGCCGGAAACTTGGTTTGCCGGCACAGGTTGGCAGAGGCTCAGATCATAACTATCACCAGAATCTGACTAATAATGCCCAGCCGCAGGGAGTTTCACAGCAGCTCAAAAAACCAGGTTTTCTTGCTGTGTCACAGCTTTGGGTACATACAAATACGCCAAATCCTCACAAGGAAGGGCTCTTTAATAGACAGGATTCGACTTGCTCTCGAGACTCCCTGGGTTAGATTCTATACGCAGGGAATGTGGCACTCGTTCAGTATAACCTTACTTATTCATCATTCAGCCCACTAAGAAACCAGGGACAGTTTGTGTTGTAATAATTCAATTATTATTATGGAACAGTTTTTGCATACTTTGGAGGCCCAATCAAACTTCTTTAAGCATATGTGAGAACTGAATTATGCAGCCTTAAGAAGAATTCAGTCACCAGTAGCTGAACATTTTAAAGAATGACAAAGACTCATCTGTCTTGAAAAATGACATCTATCAGATATAGTGGCACATCCCTCCTTATTGAGATGACATTTGCCAAATCCTTTTTTTTCTAGCGTTCCTTTGCATACAAAAAAATATATGACACTTCACTCTACTCTGAGGAAAAAAAACACCTAAATAAAGCCAATAGCCTACCTGATATTGCATATGACTGTAAGGATGCTGGTCAGACACCATCCACTACAGACGGTCTCATTGTGATGATATCACTGAGTTTGCTGGTCATGGGGGTTCTCTCTGTTTAGAGTGGCAGATACCTCAGGGAATATGTGGAATGCCTCATGAAATATCCTTTGTTTACGAAGCCCAGGCGTTTTAATCCATGGTTTACAGGTTCCAGACTGTCCAAATAAGGACATATTTTTGATAAGCCTAGTGTCCATAAAAAACATATCATATTAAGATTGAATGCTTAAGTGAAGGTGAAGCCTGACAATTTAATTTCTGTGCACGTTTTCTAACAAAGGGCTTCTAATCAAGACAAAGTAGAACAGTGGTTTCAGTATTGGCAGGAATCAACAGTACATATAATATCGATGTCATCGTTCTATCGCTTGACCGTGATGGTCAGACAACAAACAATTGAATATTCACCAGAGCAGGGCGAAGCTGTTCGTCTCGTCCACTCTCCGCTCTTTTCCTGATGTGTACATTGCCTTTCAAATGTCAGTTCTGACATGCATTGATTTGGTGATAAGCCAGGAAG
>JAOVYW010001544.1:0-16114 GCA_025775045.1 Hiodon tergisus | reverse complement strand
CAGCATCAATGCACAGGCTGATTGACAGCGAGCGATCATGGCAATGTGCAGTTTAGGTTAGTTTATAGAGCACAGGACCATCATTGGGATCCAGTTGGTTGAATAAAAGCATTTGACCTGTGTCAGTGAGCAGCACAGCCACATAAATCACCTATTACCTGATCAATATTAAATCACCTTATAAAAGCCTTTTTTTTTTTTTTCACTCTCTGGCTGGAGCCAGTTGATGCAAGGATTAGACGGGCTGCATTGACGTGCTTTAAGATGAATAATAACGGAAACGACACGCATACGTTTTAGATGAGGAGAGACTGTAAATGATCACGTAACTTCACTTCTCTGTTGGAATTTAATTGTTATGATGATCACGTGCCAACCCGAGCGATCTGCACGGCGGGCTTCACCTACGGACCGACCCCGCCAGAGCGTAAACAAAACCCCAGTCGGTGCTTCCGAAGGAAGGTCTGCCCCTCTCTCTGCCGACGCGGACAGACAGCGGTCGTGACGGTGGTTGCCGGGCTCCATTTTGTCGGACTGCGAGTAGAACCACAGGCTCGCTTGGTGATTTCCGTAGCCGATGCTAAGAGCCAAATTTTATTTTATTTTTTTGCATATGCAGGTATGCGATAAGGTCCCTTCGCACCCCCACCCCACATGGCTGAAGACAGCCTCTAAATTTAGCCAGAGTCTTGTCTATAATTGTGCTTAGCGAAGCATAATCTGGCTTTTTGGCTGTAATTATCAGATCCCTCTGGATAGGAAGCGGAGCCTGGAAATGATTAATTGTGCGACTTGAGAATATGACAGCCCCCACCCACCCCCCTTCCACTCCTCCTCAGAGGGGCCGCGGTGCTGCTCCTGAGTAAACTGCAACCTCCCCGCACCGCGGTTGACCGAGCCGAGCGTACCCTCCCAGCCCTGACACGTCGCTGCGCTGCCATGCGGTTCTACGCTAGGACCAAAGTTGTAAAATTGCACCTTATTCCCCCCTTGTTCGGCTTTTGCGAGCTCCTATTTCCAAAAATCATTATCTCTCTTTCTCGGCTGCGCTAATTATCTGCTGCGAAGGTACGACAGTATTCGCGAGGCTGGTTAAAGGTCACGCTTTAAATGCAGCCAAGATCCAGAGACTCGTTGGTTTCGGTTCATTAACGGAGGAGCGTCTGGCACATTCCTCCGTGCTCCTCTCATTTCGCCGTTTTCTCCCCGTCCCTGTCATCTCTGCTTGATTGAATAATCACAATAGCGTCCTTGGAAGTAGCTGTTAATTCTGCTGCCAGACCTGCGGCGGTTGAGGGGCCCAAGCCTGGGTGACATGGGCGTGAGGGAGGCGGCATTAACATGTCTGTTCTGGCCCGTCAGGCGGCCAACCCCGGCTGCTCCCTGGAGGACTTTGTGCGATGGTACTCGCCGCGGGACTACGTGGAGGACGAGGTGGCAGACGCGCACGGCGGCACGGTCATCCGGGGCGACCTGAGTGCCAGGATGAAGATCCCTGGGAACATGTGGGCGGAGGCCTGGGAGACAGCCAGGGCCGTGCCGGCACGCCGCCAACGCCGGCTGTTCGACGACACCAAAGAGGCGGAGAAGGTGGGACTGTGGCAGGGAGTGGAGGCCGTCCCTTAAGTGTCCCAGTTAGACTTTCAGCAACACAGACCCCCTTGTTTGCCGCATCTGCGGCTGTCTGTTGCCATAGTGTCTTCACCAAGGCTCAGTAGGATTTGTTTGTCCGGGCCCAGATCCAGCCAATCGGGAGTGGGAATGAAAGTAGGTCAGCACAGGAGGCGTAGCAAGGTGTGTCCTCACCATGTGTCTGTTCCCCTTGAATTAGCGCAGAGTGCATTGGAACCTTGTGTGGCATGAAGGTGTCCTTCATCCGTCTGCCCAGTAAGGTGGAGAGGGAGGCAGGAGCAGGGTTTAGTATGAATTAATTCAATCATTTCACCTCCCCCACTGCCAACATGTTGTCCTGTGAAATGACATGAGTGCTTATATTTTCCGGGCATTTGATGGCTGTCAGGAAAACAACCAGACGGAGGTTGTGCGACTGTGAACACGCAGCCAAGCATTAATCAGGCGGCAGAGTAATGTTGGCAGCCATTTCCATACTATCAGGACAAACCCTCTATAGTCGCTTGAAATGTGTCAGCACAGTTTCCAAAAGTGAAATGAACAATAGTTTAGGTAGAGTTACAAAGCAGCCTCTTTTTCTTTTTGAAGGCCTCCGATGATATCCATATTGTGACGGGTGCTGAAAACTCTCTGAAGGTTTTCACAGCTCACCTAAGGTGTCCGTCATTAAAAGTTGGGCTCTTGAGAACAACATTGTATAGCTCGTAAGCACCGTGCTGGGTTGAGGTATTGGTGTGGAGCTTTGAGGAGAGCTCTTTGACGTTGTCCCCTTTGAAGGTCCTGCACTACCTGGCTGTCCAGAAGCCAGCCGACCTCACACGCCACCTGCTGCCCTGCGTCCTCCACGCGGCCATCCTCAAGCTGAAAGAGGAGGGTGAGTGCGGGCGGCATCAGCACACGCCCAGCCAGTCATTTTCACTGGTTGGAACGGGGTATGCAGGGATACAGAAGCAGGCTGTTCAGGCTGTTCGATTCAAGACATTAAAGTCAGAATCTATGCAGCAGTAAAGAGTGAATATGATACGTCATTTATCCGCTACCTGTGTGGAGATATGCGAAGAGGCGAAAAAATAACAAAAAAATGTGGCTTTTGTTTTAATAAATCATAGACCCACATGTGTTCCCCCCTGAGTAAAAATGTGAAGGTACAGAGGCTCCTCATCATTCCTGCTTACTCATTAAAAAAAAAAACTCTCAGGAGGCTTTCCTCCGTTGGCCTTCCTGGTGATGAGGGCCGCTGTGTTCAGCCGCTGGGACATTGTGCTGAGACAAGCCGAACCAGGCCGGCGCACAGCTGGCAGAGCCTCACGCGCGTTTCCGACTGACCGGCTCGCTCTCCCGCAGAAGCGGCCGAGGACGTCCCATCGGTGTGCAGGGCCATCCAGCAGGTCACGTCTGCCGCCAGCAAGCTGCTGCGAAACCCCATCCACGACTACGCCAAGCTGGAGGTGAGCCCAGTGCTTGGTGGGGCTTGGACTTTGTTGTCGGAGCGGATTAATACACCCCGGTGCGGTGTCTTCTCTCTCTTCCTGTCCCGGCAGGATGTCGTCAACCAGGTTGTGGAGGTGGAGACGGTCATCGCTTACGCCCGGTCGCTGAAGGCCAAGTTTGGGATCGGGACCGGCGAGAGAGGAGATGACGAGGAGGACCTGGAGAGGTAGCGGGAGTCTCAAACACGAGTTCTGCAAGCCTGATGCCCAAAGCGTCGCTCCGAACCAGCATGTTCTCTGTCTCTGTGCAGAGGATCCCAAAATCTTGTGAACATTTTTTGGGTTTCTGTTTTTGTGTGACTTTTATCACACATTGTGGAGTGCGCTGTTGCATCCTGGTCCGTTGGTTTAAGAGTGATCCCGGCTCTCGTAGGCTCGTGGTTTTTGATGCATCCAATCACAGGAATATTCATGTGCCGGAGCCCTGATCTCTCTGCCTCTCATCCTGTTTGCCCTTTGCCTTTACCGTTTTTTTTCAAATCGGGGGCTCCCTCGATGGGGTGAAGCGCCGACTCCTCCAGCCACTCAATATCGGTCTGTTTCTTACATTATTAAAGATTGTCCCCCCCCTCCCCTCCCCTCCTCTAGTTCTAATAACAGAAAGCAGGTGGTGGAATCGCAGGTGTAGACTGTTACTGACGGAGGGCAGCAGAGGGGCATGTCAGTAAGATGTTCATTACTCACAGGGGCCCGGGGATCAGACAGGAGTGGGACAAAGGCCTTATTGAAAGGGGATGCCGAAACAGCCAAGTGGGAGGAGTCTCATTTATCCCTTAGTGAGGGGGGGGGGGGGTAGCATATAGTGTGTAGCTATAGAATGAATATGATTTATAAATTGCGCTGGCGGCATGTATGCACTGTTTTAATTGTAGGCAGGTGGTTCACATCATGAAAAGTCAAGGATCTCCGTGAGGAGGAACCCGTCCATTAAATAATGATGACTTGCGTCTCTGAAACAAAGCATTTACAAGAAGCAATTAGTGAAAGTTTCAGGAACTCACTGAAGCAAGATGAACACTTGCATAACCTTTTGAAGGTGCTGACGAATGTAAAAAATAGAGACATTTAAGGAGCTTGGCTTAGCATTGGCTGGTAAGGGATCTTGTATCACCTGTTTACGTTGTCAACCTGGTCGTTTACTGTTGAGTGTGTCGATTTTCCAGCCAGCCTATCTCGCGTCTCCTCAATTTCCCTTCTCCCTCTTCTCAAACCAAACTCAGGTTTGTCGCCGCCCTGCTGGAGGAGCCAGAAGTGTCCGTGGTGGGCGCCGGGCGGGGACCCGCCGGCAGAATTATCCACAAGCTGTTTGTCAGTGCTCAGAGGGTAAAGGCACCTTTCAATCTTCCAGCTACGTGACACGCGCAAGCTTCTGTCCTTAAATACACCGCTTGCATGCAGCATGACTGAAAAGGGTGATGAATTGGCCAAACTTAGCCATTAAGGTTCGAGGTGCTGGATGAAAGAGAATTTCACATTCTATAAGTTCCTGAGTGACGAGAGAGAAGAGTTCTGAATAACTCCATAATAGCAGAAGATATTGCATTCCCAGAATGATTTGAAACAAAGCTTTTTGTCTTTGTTGGCCTGTATTTTGATGGATTTATATCAGTCAGTGATTGACAGCAAATGGCAGGTCAGTCCCATAATGGAGTCTGTGAGTCTCCCATCTCTGGAAATTCTGCTTTAGACAGGTTCTTTACCGCAGACGTTTCTAAACGTTAAATTACACCCTGTGTGTTGCCAAGCCTCCAATATAAAGGCAGTAATTATCCCAAGCATATGTAAATCAGGTACAATCAGTGTATCAAACCAGATGAAATTCTTGAAAGAAAAATGTGAGTACTCAAATTCACCCTTTGAACTATTTGGTTCTAAACATGCAATCTAAATAGGTGTAGAAGTTTGGTGGCAAGCACCTAAATGTGTTAGTTGCCAACTTTAGGTGTCGGTCTAATGATTTACTGCACGTAGTAAACGCACATATTTCCGTGGTGGTTTTGTCTAAACTTGGTTGAATTTTTCCCAATTGTCTTCCTCTCCTAATGCCTACATTAACCTTCTCAAGCTGGCCGACTCTTCTGAAGAGGTAACCATTAGGCACCCCCTTCCCCCAATCACCACCTAGGCTTTCCTGCGTTATGTGTATTTGATACCAGGTTACAAGCAATCTTACTTTCCCAGAAATGTGATTATATTTCATATAGTCCAGGCTAAATCCATTTCAGTGAAAAGGATGAGGAGGCTGAGAGACACAGCTAACATTTTAACCCCAACACCTGTTCACGTCTTTTCGGTTCCTGCTGTTAACCAGTCCCTTTGTTCTGTGTTCACTTGCTTCCATTTCTTATGGGCTCGGAAATAAGGGTTTTTTGGTAGAGATGGAGGTTGGTATACAGTCTTGTTTAGGTCTGGCCTGTTTTATAGTGCTAGCGAAACACTAGATACTTTCTGGCTTTAGTCTATGTGTAGCTGTTAGATGAGGAGCCTTCACGTCTGTGTACGCCAGAAATTTCTCTCAAACTAGGCAGAATCTTACATGTGATTTATACTTTTGTCACCAGAAGCCACACCTGAGAATTTGTAATGAATGAGCTTATTCACACCAATTTTTTTCTTCATCATTTTATTTTAAACACATTTCTTCTATCCGGTTCAGCCACGCTCAATCACAATTGATCAGCTGGATTTTTACATCTGATTTTAAATGCATAATGCGGAGAACTGGTGCTTTACTGGAGTTGTGTGTAACGTCCATCGGTGGGGTGTCCCCCGGTGGCCTCTCGCCTCCCCACCCTAGGCCGCCCTACTGGCACCCATGGAGGAGGAACCTGGGAGAGGGGGCAGAGCAGAGGACTGGAAGCTTGGTGGGAGCGGTGTTCCGGACTTCCCTCCTCCTGCGGGACGGGAGATCTTGCTGCGGACGTGTGTGCCACGGCCCGCCCCCTACTCCAAGGCCCTGCCCCAGCGACTCTTCTGTGTGCTCATGAAGGATGACTTCAGACTGGCTGGAGCCTTCTCCTCAGACACCTCCTTCTTCTGAAGGTCGGGCAACAGAACTGGGGAAGGTATTCAGCTTTCGGTTGTTTTGTTGTGAATAGCAAAGTATTTAGATTTGTTCATATCAGTATATGGGTGAGAGCGCATGGCAAAGATAAGGTTTGTGAAGGTTGGGCTACTGTATGATTAAATTTCAGAATTGGTACAGTGCCAGGCTTGCAACCTTTGTTTGGCAAGGTATAGTCTAAATAAATACCTTTATTAGCAATCAGAACCTTCATATAAATAACTTAGCTATTTACATTTAGACCGACCCCAAGCCTAGATATATTTTCCTATACATAATATGGGGAACATTTGTTTCCTTATAATTTCAGGTCATCGTAACTATTTATTTAATGTACCAAATGTTTAGATCTATTAAACAAATAGATTACTTAGTCAAGAACCAAAGTGAAAATAAAGTCTACAGATCCAGTCTTCATGTTATGTTGGTCTCTAATACAAGAATGAAAGAGAATATTAACAATGCTAAAATGTAGCCGTCGTTCTCCAATTGTCAGTTCAAAAAAGCACTTTCTCACCTCATTAATAACTTGCTGGTTATAATTCAAGGTGCAGGGACCCTTGTCCCTTTTCGTTGTCTCTCTTATGGCTTCTAAATGTTGTTTAAGCTGGTTGGTTACAGTGGAGGAAAAAAAACCTGCACAAAGTTATCAGTCTAGTTCCTGTAGTGGGTTACAGTGCATGCATGTTTAAATTATTTTTCTATTAGCAGAGAAACCCAGGTTGAGTGCAACTGTACAGGGATACATATGGTAAAGACGTAGCCTTAAGTTTCACAAAAAGTGTCATAGTTAATGTTATCAGTTTAGCCTCTAAAATTCAATTAATGGTTCAATTAACCATTAATTGAAAGTAATTTTTAAAGTAATTTTAATGAACAACCTTGAGCAAAATAAATAAATAAAACTGGATAATTTTGGTCAGTATATTTGCAGAACTAGCCCAACGTCTATACATGTTAACTGATTGTACTGGTCTTAAATGTTGGACAGCTCCTAGCTAAAAACTGTAAATGGGAATTAAAGTTTTTATGATGCGCGTGCACGCCAAACTTTGTTTTTTTTCTGTCTTTTTCAAATTTGATATCGCCAATTTTTTATGTTGTCTCCACAATTTTGAAAACGTAAATTGGGTTAATGCATCAGGGATCGCAAACTTCCTTCAAGTGCCCTTAAAAATCGAGTCGTTTTTTATTCTGGTTAAGGATTTTTACTTTTTAAAGTAAAGGTGCAAAAAAATTATATTTACCAATCTTTGTTGCCCATGGACAACCACCATGACATCCCATGTAAAATACTCAATGGCATAAATAAGAGATGCTTAATGGCATTCAAAAATATGCTTTCTGCACAATGCTACAAATTTTACATTGAAATGAGACTATAATATGATGTATTTTGCTGAAATCACATGCATATGTTCTATCTTTTAATCCCCTAGGCAACCAAGGAGAATAGAGAATAATGTGTCAATTTTAATCTCCCCCCCTCCTCATCCTCAAACTTGAAATGTTCTTAAAATTAAAACATAATTAGAAATGGCTAAATACAACTAGCTATGATTGTGAAAATTGGTTTAATGGAAAAACTGCGCTGGAAATGACACATGCAATTTCAGCCATCATTACTGTAGTCTGTAGTCGTACTGAACCTCATTCAAGTCAAGGCTTCAAGTATGGTGCCAGAATTACTTTTGTTTTCTTTCTGGCCAAATAAAACACATACAAAGAAAACATCAGAAAATGTGGCAGTTTGGCGCATGCTTCCCTTGTACAGGAACCTAATGATTCAAATAGAATTAAGTACAAATGGTGAACACGGCAATATGAATATATAGTTGTAAAATATAGTGAGGAAGGAGCAAAAGTACAAAAAAAGAAGGGGCGAGCATTGAGAAACGATGACCCTGCGCTCAGAAAAACAAAAGGGCTGTCATCAGCACAGCCAAAGTTTAAAATCATTCACCTTGTAAACCCTCCATGGTAAGAGAAAGGATCATTCTTGCTGAATTATATAAAGTGAAGGCAATGACCACTTTCAAATCAATGATATGGACAGTGACCCTTCTTCCCCCACAGGCTTCAGACTTGGTGTGTCCACATCGGTGGGATAAGCTGCTAAATCGAAGGTTTGCAAGCTCATATTTCATGTAATGGTACGCATTACCGAAAAGTTCCCTCTTTGAGGCGATCTCTTAAGTCAGTAATTCAGAACCTGAAAGCAAAACTTTTCCAAAAGTTTATTAATGAAATGCTGTTATTTTTGTCCCCCTCACCCCCGTTTTAAAGGAATGTGAACCTAAAATATATTGCGGTGATCTCAATGAATTTCAATCCATGCCAGAGCTGTTCACAGTTTGATTGGAAGCTGCTAAATTGTCCTGTAGCGTTTCTATAAACAGAATGTGAGCTGTGAAATGGTTTAGTATTCTGAGCACTGCTTATCATTCAGATCTGTTTCCATAGTAACTTCCAGCACTTTCTATCCCCCAGCCCCCATCTTGAGACTACTTGTGAGAAAAGCAAACACATCAGAGTAGATAGATTGATTGATTGATATGTGAGCTGACATGCGCATGCACACATTCCTATTTTAGTTTAATGTGGACAGACTGAAAACATATTGATGTCAGAAGAGTAAACATATTTTCCTGAGAATAGGGCACACTTCCTGTGCGTATATGGATTTATGGCAAATAGATGTTAAATCGTACCCTGAAAAATAACTGTTGATAAGTCAGAGATTCGAAGCACAGACTCAAGACCTACAACTAAGACATTCAGTACAAAAATAAAATAAAATCACACTTATTTCAAATAAGTTTTCAAAAGCCATGACTTTTTCAAGGTATACAGACTTTAGTTAACACCTAATGGTTGCTGGAACAGAAACTACAATATAACTGAAACAATATTTCCTTCTCCAGGTATTGAAACAATATTAAAAAACCCTCATTTCTTGATAAAGAATCTGGTTATGTCTGAGGCCACTTTGGTGGCCACAACATGTTTTTTCATCTGGCTCCTCTCTTTGGCTTGCTGGGCGGTTCTCTGTAAAGCATACAGCAAACAGATTATTTGGTGTATTTATGGGCTTGCGATTATTAGGCTATTCCGTAGAAAATTTTCTAGCTAAATCCTCTTCCTTTTCAGATAAACTACGTCCCTTGTGACAATACGTTGGTAAATTTGTGTTTTAAAATATTAGTTTACTATTGTACAACTTCATATGAACGTGCCGCCTCATTTTAGGCTAGTGTAACTACCCGATTTGAAAATTTTACTAAATTACAGATCTATGGCTTATTGTATAATTGACGGATGGTGGCACTGTGATTGGTGGAAAAATTGGTGCAGGGGCATGGGTACCTACCTCTCTGTGACAGACGGTGCAGAGAGTCTGCAGGTTTTCCAAGGAACACTGGCCACCCCCGCCATAGACGGGCCGGATGTGGTCCACCTGCCAAAACTGGCCTTCCAGCGGGTTCCGGATCATCTCGTTAAGCTAGGGCAACAACGGGGCTCTTAATTATTCATCCTCCCCCGTTACTCAATTCTGTAGTCCAACAGCTGCGACAGCGGAGTTCGTGTCTCTAAACATGCAGGCTCCTCATCTGATCTCAGAATATGAAGTTTTCTGGTTTTTATGCCACAGGTCGCCTTTATTTCTTAAGCTGATGTTGTGAAACAAGGGAAAAGTCCCCCTGGTCTGAAGAGGACCCACAGCTGAGCGCCTGGGTCCAAGCTTCCTCCAGCACTTTGACACCTTTCTAGCGGTTCTGTAGCAGCTTTACGGTGAGAGGCACTTGACTGAAGATGAGAGTGCAGCAAAGCGGGCCGAGGGGAAGCGCTGGAAATAAGCCGAGAGCGAACAATGCTGGCATTTCAATTTGAGGCAAAGCCATCTGGGCTTTCTGGCCTTTTTAGACAGAGACACCCTGGGGAGTGTCCGGCGACACAAATCAATCCGCATTCACCAGCGTAGCCCTCTCCCGTAATTAGTCTGAATCCAGCGGGAGGTAGGGGAAGCCCAAGAAGGAGAGCAAGGCAGCCCATCGCTGGCCCCCACCTCCCCAGGCCGGGAGCGTTACACCCCCGTTGCCACCACTGGGCATGCCGCGTCCTCTGATGAGCTGAACTCAGCCCTGGCCCTCTAATGCTCCTTGCCAATAATATTTATTGTCCGGCGCGCCGGCTACTTCCCTTTGAAAGGCCAAATCCAGCCATTGATTTGCGAGAGGGTGTTTCTGGGGGCTTTACAAGAAAATGGCAGATTGTATCAAATGGGTGGTCAGCGGGGTGCAATGCAGGGAAATCGATGGTTGTGTTGAGGAGGGGGCTCCGGATTCTATTTCCTTGGAGAGACACCTGCTCCCCCCCGCCAGCTTCCAAGGGTAGCATGTCCCACACAGCCCCTCATTCTTTATCATCCATCCTGCAATCTAATTAGTAATTAGATTGCAGGGAACAGAAAATGAGGGCTGGTGTTGCCCCTCTCTTCACCCCCACGTTGTTTGTCAGCTATAAAGGGCCAATTTCTGCTCCCGCAGAGCGTTAATATTGTCCCCTTGTCAGCATACTGCAAAACCTATTCTTTTTCTACTTTTCAAAATATTCCACTTTGTTATGATTTACATTAGGCAAGTCTTTTTTAGTCGTCTAAAAGCTTATGGTTTAATTTTGTTATTGAATAATCAGTTTATCCCTAAAATGACATGCACCTGGATTTCTCTTTTTAACTGTATGCTTCAAGTAAATTTTCATTGCTCGCATTTTTTTATGGAATAATACTAAAATCTTTGATTGGACTACATAGCATTGTAATTTTCAGTAGTTCAGAATCTGCTGGCAATAGAAGTAGTGACTCCAACAGTCAGCATGGCATTGTGCATTAACCCCCATCACATGCAGTGCTGTAGAAGAAGGAATACATTTCAGTAATAAAAGGCTGGGCAGAGCAAGCTCTCCATCAGCACTTTCGGGTTAAGGAAGGTCCAGTCACCTGTTTGAGGGGGAGCTGTGCCAGCCAGGTGTTCTCCAGCATCTCCTTCCTGTGTGTGGGCGGGGCGTCACGCACTTTCTGGAACAGCTGTTGGGCTTGGATGCCACAATGCTGACACACCCCGTGCTCCGTCTCCAACACCCGTGCCCGCATGTAGGATTGGCTGGTGCGCACCTGGAATTCTTCCTGGCAGCTCCTCCCACAGAAACGTGTGTCCCAAGCCCCACCAGTGCCACAAGGCAGCTGACAGGAGAGGCAAAGGGGGTTTCCTGCACTGTCCAGAGCCTGCAGGTAACCCGCCTCCTGCAAATGCGCTGGGTCCTGAGAAGTGGTGCCTGATGAACCCCCATCCCCTCTATGGAAAGAAAGCAGACTTCAGAGTTCATTCAAATTTGTCATTTTAAAAGTTGAGCAAAACATAAGAAGTACAAGAACCTCTGTTCTATATAAGTTAAGATAAAGATTAAGTCTGTGTGATCTTGGTTTTAGAACTTGTTTAAACTGAGCAAACTCCCACAGTGTGCCAGTGGGATTACAATGACCTGCTTTGCGGCAGTAGACATCTGCACTACCAGCAGCCTTTGCTGCATTTCAGCTTTACCTTCTGGGTCATCAAGCGTTCTACTTGGCGATGTCCAGCAGCCAATGAAACTTCACTCGTTTTTTAGGCAGTACTTAAAGCCCTTATTCCTCTGAGATACATATGAGCCGGTTCCATAAGCCCTTTTTAGATACTGTGGGCTTAGAAAACCAAATAGTCTGAAGATACATCTTCCCCTTCTTTGAGTCCTAACTTCAACTTGGGCCTACTGGCAAAACTCCACAAGATATGTGACAGCTTCACCACACACACACACACACACACACACACACACACACACACACACACACACACACACACACACACAGCTATCAATTCTGAGTGGGATTTGCGAATCTCAGTCCTGCACATACTAAGCTCCAATATATAGTGAAAAGTGGGTGGTACCACGGAAACTAAAGAGTCGGTAATGCAGTCAGAATTGTTATCCTGTGCACTAGTAATTTACCGCAACCATTCTCTTCATGCTTAGACCAAATATATGTTGATTTGGTGTGGCATGCGATGCGCTTTTCCCAAGGATGAGGTAGTTGCCACCTGCTTTACAGAGCTCAGATGTGATCAAAGGCAACAACAGCGACATCCTTACATCAGTGATCAAACAGGAAGCCACCACTCCAGAGTGGTAGCTTCAGTCCTACACTGTGGCAGCCACACTTTTTGAAGTTCCCTGCCCATGAACAAAATGTTTCTCCCGTGTCAACGTGGCTCACTGCATTGGCATCCCTGCCGCCCTTAGTGCTCGTTCCGGCTCTTTCTTTCTCGAAGAGCATGACCTACTTGTTTGGAACTAGGTCGGCCAGAAGGGTGGACTTTCTCTTGGTGAAGAAGGTCTCCTTGGCGACGAGGCGGACCGTCCCCATTTCTCTCTGGGCTTTGCTCAGGGAGGCCTGGGCTACGTCCTCTTTGGTGAGGTATCTGGGGGGGAAAAAGCAGTGCGTTAAAAAAAAACAGATAGCGAGAGCGGAAACTAATGAAGGGGTGACATTGTGACGGATTACACCGTTTTCACACATCTGCATAAAAGAGAGGGCTCATCTTCAAAGAGTACAGTGAAGAGAGGGGATGAAAAGGACCACAGAGGTGTACCCACTCTGGCACACAATCTAGGGGGGGTTGTCAGGTAGGTGGGGGGGGGACGTGCAAATTGATTTTGGAGAAATCTCTTTTAAAGACCTTTGAGCGAGCCCACCAGAGAGTATAGTGTGGTAGAATTTTCCACCAGATTCTCACATTTTAATTGACTACAGCTGCTAATGGAGAGACAAGCTGCTCCTCTCAGAAGTTAGGAAGCTTCCCACGAGAGATCTGAGCGATACACTATTCTAAGAAATGAATAGCTCCAATGGTACTTAGACATATTCCTAAAAATAAATACAAACGACGCCAAAATATTTCTGAGTCTTTGTATTGAATATCTACTTAAAACCTGAAAATTAAGCTTGGGTACCTGTGGGAAATGACCAGGTTAAATAAGTCATTTTTACTTCAAATGAATCAAACCTATATTTGCTAATTGAAATTTGTCGCCTGCTTCAAACCAAGACATGAGGAGAGCAGGAAAGCCGATCTGCTAGTAAAGGAGGCACCGATCCACCTGCCTTTTGGTGATGCTCTGCCTGCGCTGGCCATTGCTGATCTCATCCCACAGCAGGACAGGGCTATGGAAGAGGCGCCCGCTCCGCCGAACGGCCCTCTGTTTCATGGCCGTCAGGGAGTTCCACTCCCGCACAAAGTGGAGCACCTGGGAGGAGGGTGGACGTATGGATTTATTGGGGATTTACTTTACTATGCAGTATACTGTGGGGCCACCAAGGGGCCTCTAACTTACTAAGAGATTTCTGACCAGTGAGTTAAGAGTTTGAGAGCCTCTGTAAGCCTATTGGAACGATATCTATGAGGTATTGATTACTCTGGGCCTTAAAATTCAGAAACCATTGGGGCCTCTATGAGAGGAGATGTCCTCATGTATAACACTCAATGCACATGCTTGCTTCTTTTACTGGCCCATACAATCACCTGCTTCCTATTCTCTCTGTGGGCAAACTCCCCAGGCAGGTCCTCCCAGTTGTCCAGCTTGATGTCGAGGGGAATGAAATTGCACCCGAGTGGACTACCCTCCTACAGCGGGAGGTAAAAAAACAAACCCACAACAACAAAAACCGTTAGTGGTGCAACAGGCTTCCACCAGTGCACATGTAACTATACTCATTCCCATCTGAAATAAACAGCCCTTCAGCGCAGGCCCATCCAGATGCAGTCACATCCTCCACTCTCTCTACCAGAAAATTAACAGTGGGAGACATTTTGAAATATCATCAGTATACAATCAATAAATAATGGCAGAAATGTTTGGATGAAAGAGACATCGATACCATTCTCCATTAGTGGTAATACTCCATGAGCCTCAGCGCTATTTGCCACCTGTAATCTCATTACAAATTTTAACAAATCCCTTTCTGAAAGGCATTAAGCTGAGAGAGCCCTTCAACAAAAAAATAAAAACTCTGGGATTAACATAATCTGACAGACAGTTTAAATCATTGCTCCTTTGTGTACCGGGTTGCAGCATCACTTCAGTGAGCGATGTCTCAAACGATGAAGTCTCATTTTGTGCGCGCAGTAGATTGCCACTTAAATCGATCGCAGTCGTTACCCTCCACTATCTTGCGTAATCCTCCCCTTGGTTGTTGGTTGTTGTTTTGCCTGCCGTGGCTGAGTATTTGGTTCACTTTCGAGAACCAGAAGAACGCCACAAAGCGTTTTCTAATGGGGCGTGTCCCATTAGAAAATGGCTTTCAAAGTGCACTGAGCCATTTCCTCTTGGTAGCATTCCATTCGGTGCCCTCTGTAAATCTAGGATGATGTGACAGATGCCATCCAGGGGAACTTGGCCCTGCATATCTGGGTTGTGGGAGGGCATGGGGAAACCTCTGCTAGTTCACTGGCACCTTGGCGTAGAGGTAGATCCTGTCCGTGTTCCGGCTGGCACAGAACTTCAGTCCCTCGTACACGGGGAGGTTGGCACCGGTGGAGTCGCACATGCTTTCTGTCAAAACAGGACAGGGGAACCGGCTCGATCAGGGCTGGCTTTGAAGAAGCTACGCAATAAACTGCAAGAAAAGGGCAGCAGCTGTGATTCACAGCCAAAGCATTATACAAAGGTTAATTTTATTATAATATCATAAACCAATTATATTAATTACAAACTACAAAAAAAAAAGAGTTTTTGTTAACATTTGCCTTAAATTTATTGCACCATTATCGCTGCACCTGTACACTCAACAATGGGATGGAATCCAGGCATTATATTACCCTAGAGAAATAACTTTAACACATTCACATTTTCGGCACATCTGAGATACAGCTGGGGCCTCCTCTATACAAAGTGGGGCCGCAGCCAACCCATTAAATGCCCATTAATAAATTTGCTCTGTTGTTCAACTCGTAATGCCCTGTGTGAGGGCTGGCAGTGCTACTGCTGCTTCGTGTCAGGCTGTTCTTGTCCGCGCACGACAAAACAAGCAATTATCACTCTGCCGATTCATTCCATTGTAAGGCAATAGTTTTTCACTGGGCACCCAGTGAAAATGGCAGGAGGGGATCTGGGGTTTTTTACCACAGTACATCACTCCCTAAAGCACCAAATGGGTTTCTGATATTCCCCTCTGCCTCAGAATGAGAGCACTGAAGCCTTTATTTAGGCCCAGGGAAACCTGTTACTATTAATGAATTCTGCCGCTAATGATCTGGTGCATAACAACAAACTTATAGCGTTTTCACAACGCTGCTGTGAAGTGAAATCCTGAAGAAGGGGACCCTAAGGACTGGTAATGGCCGTCTCGGCAACGAGGAAATAAATCTCCATGAACACGGGGACTAAAATCTGGGAGACGCGTCGCTAACGCGCACCCAGGCGACAAAAGGCGGAGGTGGATGCAATCAGCACTCTGAAGCCTATACCCTACAGGTCACTTGTAACGGCTAACCGCTGCGTTCCGCATTAGTGCACCTGCTGGAGAGAGAGAGAAAAAAAGCGTCTGAAAATAGCCCCTCGGTGTCACGCCAGTAACCACGAGGCACCCATAACTGCCATTACAGTGCTTCGGGAAGTATACGACAACAACACTGCGCTTCTCCAACAAGGCGGAGGCGGAGATAAATAATAAACTTCCATTTTTAAGATCTGTTTTTTTTTCTTAGGATTTGCACCTTCAACAGGGCTGGCTGTCTTCAAAGGGAAAACAAGAGCTGGCAGATGGCTGCCACGGGCGCGAGGGTTTGCGAGCGCTTGGAGCTGGCCCGTGGGGGGGGGGGGGGGGGGGGCG
>JAOVYW010001543.1:4594-16118 GCA_025775045.1 Hiodon tergisus | reverse complement strand
CTAAACTCGTCTTGTTCAATGGTAATGAACAAGCAGTGGGTGTGGTTTGGCATTTTTGGCCCCTTGAACGGAACTCTCACAAATGATAATCCCCAGAAGACACTCTGGGCTCAGTTCACGGTAAAAGTTAGGCGTTTGTGTTTTTGTGCCCCTCCATGTAA
Organism: Hiodon tergisus; assembly: GCA_025775045.1. Lineage (NCBI taxonomy): Eukaryota > Metazoa > Chordata > Actinopteri > Hiodontiformes > Hiodontidae > Hiodon > Hiodon tergisus. The sequence goes on along the minus strand of JAOVYW010001543.1, from coordinate 15,957 downwards.
GTTGTGGGGGGCTAATGTCCTGATAAGTATGGCAATACCTGCGTGATGGCCAAAGTAAAGGGCCAGGCTTGGGGATAGGACTCACATCAAGATCGTTACCCAGGAAAGCACATTAGCCGGTAATAACTGGTATTTGTGTTTGTTTAAGCCTTTGCTTACGAGTCACTAGGCTTAGCGTTGAGGATGTTTAGAATAGAGAACTGTATATGAAAAAGCAAAGCAAGCCATTTAAAAGCTAAAAGCAAATTCAAACGTCAACATGGCACAGTAATTGGCTATAGGAAAATGTGCAATTTGGAATCTCTTGAAATGCAAGGAAGCCGTGGGTACAGTTAGAACTGGGGGCCAAGGAAAACCTCTGCACTTGATGACAGAAATAGCATCAGAAAGGTGTCCGGTAAAATCACCACACACCACAAAAATAGCTGCCGTCAGACGGCAATCTTTGAGTATGTCAGTGTCACATTGAAAAGTCAGGGTGCATGGAAAGTGGTCTTTAATTCGGTCCACATCTGTCCAACGACGTCCCCATCTGTCCACACTCGGTGTGGTGGGATAGCATTAGGGATAATAGCTGTATGCAGTGGGTAAACGTTGCATTTATTCAGTGTTATAGCGTTTGATGGCAATAAAAGCAACAGCAGCAGTTAAAACAAGATGTGTTGTGGCACCGTTGTTTTTAACGGTTAATTAATTAACATTATTTCACCAGTGACAAATTGTCACTGCAAACCAATTGGCATGAAGTAACTCTTCTGGTGGAAAATTAATCAGAAGCACTCCACAGAGTTGAGATAAGATCACATGGGTGCTTGCCTTTAAAGATGTCACTTAATTAGACACTTCTCTTTTAAAAGAAACAAGTCCAGTTCCTCAAGTAAGAGCCAACAGCCTCTGCCCGGCTGAAAGTGTGTTTGTGCAACGTTCGTCGGGACAAATATTTACGCGGCGGTTGTTTTAAAAGCGAAGCCGCGGATGTGACGTGTGGGTCCAGGGACCCTTTCTGACTAACCCCCCACACACACACTTCAGTGGGCTTTCCATGCGCGTTACTCTTTACCAAAATCAATAGAACTCTGTGACACTACAACTCCTCATTATTGGAGCAAGTGAAGCGAAACGTGCCAAGCCAAACAATTATTCTTGCAGAACAAAATGTTAACTTCGTCTTGCACTCGAAACGTCTTGTGTAACTTTCCATAAGCACCGCTGACACAGAGGCAGGGGAGGGAATGTCAGGAGGTCCCAAGACCTGCTCTATTTATTAACCTTCCACTTGGCCTGAACTGCACGCGGAGTTGCATTTTATACAGCAGGTGGCGCCGTTTCAAACCCACAGGTCTAGTCCAGTCATCCAGCGTCCTGTCTGCGTTTCACTGAAGGGGCCCAGAGAGACGGGCCCGCAGAAACTCTCCACCTTTACCTCCGAGCTGACAAATGGCCGCGAATTACATGCTTTACCGAGATTTACAGGATACAAATCCTGTTGTTATTGATCCCAAATCTGCAGTTAGCCTTGGTACTGTCTAAACGTGGGATAAAAGCAGTTCCGCTCACAGCAGAAACCCCATGAAAATGTAGTTAATCTGGAACACTTTGTTCAGCGCCCGATACACAGACACGTTATATAGCATTCCTTTTTTTATGTAGTTTACTTTGTACACTGGTGGGGTTTTTTTAACGGTGTTGTAAATGAGAGAAGAGAATTGCGCGTGCGGTTCAGTCCCGTGCTGTGACGTCTGGAGGAAGTCTGTAACCACAGCAAAACCCTCCCACGGTCGCAGTCTGGGGCAGCGGTGTGGTGGGGACCCCCGGACACTCCAGGTGAGCAATCACCTGGAGAAGTGACTGCGCCTGTCCTGCCAGGGTGGCCCAGGCCCGGAGAGGACCGGGGGAGTTCAGGCTTTAATGCTTTAATTCATTCTAATGAAGTGAAAGGGCTGGATATGAGGGGGGCTAGCTGTTTTGTATATTGTGGTCAGATAGTGGTGTCAGGAAGTTCCGAATGGGCGAACAAAACCCACAGGGGCAGTACTGGGGTGCACTGTTACACCGGATGATAACTGCAACGGGCTTACTGAAGATATTACATCTTAAAGTATTCCCAGAAGGCAAAAAAAAAAAAAAAATGACCAAGAGTTAGCCTCCTCTAACTTCGTAAGAACATTCTAGTTATATTGGTGTTTAAGTCACTGAGAATTAACGTATACAGCTTGCCTTTTTTGCGTACATGAATTTCTAGAAGGTTCTACGTGATGTTTTCTCTTTGGCTATGAGAGACGCTGAAGGGGAGAAGGGCAAGACGGAGATGGAAACATTTCGGCCAGGCGATTTCATCCATCGTCACCAGCCCCCATCCCCCGCCCCTATCACCACCCTCCTTATCTCATTCCGTGACATGGTAACCACTTTGGGTTGTCAGGAGAGGTGCCTCTTATCTGAAAAAGTTCAGAGGATTTCCGTGAGAATCCCCCGAAAAGGGCTTAAAAGGAACCCATGGAACGGAGTCCAGATCCCGCGGGAATTATCTCACTGTGGTATCCTGTGTCTAAGAGGCCTTTTTGTCAGCCCCTCAGGTATGCAGAGAGGGGCTGAAGAGAAATCAGCATTGGGAATGGAACAGAGAAACACGGAGAAACACAGACGCACCAGGGCTGTTTGTGCGAGCGCGTCAGGCACCTATCTGCGGTTTTTTAAAGAGAGAGAGAGACTTGTTGTGGCCGGCCCCTGTGTGTGTGTGTGTGTGTGTGTGTGAGTGCGTGCGTGCGTGAGTGTGTGTGTGTGTGTGTGTGTGTGCGTGCGTGTGTGTGTGTATGTGTGTGAGTGTGTGTGTGTATGTGTGTGTGAGTGTGTGTATGTGCGTGCGTGCGTGCGTGCGTGAGTGTGTGTGTGTGTGTGTGTGTTCTCGACGTGGGCCAGGAAACCTGGCAGCTCGTCCAGGGGAGCGCAGAGGTGACGGGGGAACCGAGGGGGGGGGGGGGGTTCATCTTCAATGGGAGTCGGGTATCAAGAGGATACCCACAAAAGAGCCGCCCGCCGCTGCCCGGCAACAAAAGGCCGACTGACACAGTGAAAGAGGGATGAGGTTTCAATAGCCGGGGCATAAAAGTAATACATCACTCCCGTTCCGTTTGAAGGAAGCAAAATACCTCCTTTTAGCTTCTCCTGCGGGTCACTTGTGCCACAGTTCAGAGTTTTAAAGTTGTCACCCGTTAAGGAGTCGCAAAAACAAACAGACTCTTTTGCTCTTTCTTTGCCTGTCTGTCACTCGGTGACTACACCGACTACACCAAGCCTGCGATGATAAGAGCCCAGTTTTCGCTTCTGGGACAGGACTTGGCTCCATGAGCCGGGGCGAATGAAAACAGCACCTGTCGCGGCTCGCATCGGGTTCAGCGGAGAGTTTGTGCTGGCCCGAGAAAGCAGGAATCACGCCGGCCTTGTGTGGCCCTCATCGCACGCCCCTTTGTCGAGCGGGAGGTTATCTGTCTGGGCTGTTTTTCCACGGTGGGGGACAGACAATGCATCTCCGTGCCAGGGAGACCCAGGGTTCCTCCAGCGCGTGTTCAGGTGCAGGGGAGCGTGCCAACTTCTTCACGCAGGATTGACATTAACGCGCAGAAACCGAAATAGCGCTACTGGCTTTGTTTGTTTATGCTCCCTGTTACCAGGCGGAAAAGTATCCCCCACCACAAAACACTAACACCAATCAGCCGTCTCTCGAGCATCTTTCTCCATTCTTTCTTCTGATTTTTATCCGTCTTCCATAGGAATAGAAACACTTTAAACTTAATCCAAATATCTTAATAACCTGTATGTAGAAAAAAAAGAAACGTCTTTCTGAATGTACAGCCTAAGTGCCACCCCAGGTATGTGGGATGGGAAACCAAAACAAATCCTCACAGACACACTCAACCTTCTCACAATTCAGACTGCACGCAATAGCCCGCACCTGGACATCTGATACAGCCGCACGTCTCACATATACAATTAGGGGCCAGAGTTTAGGCAGAGTTCTAAAAATTTGAGAGGAAACCTCAGGTGAGGATTTAATTAGGGGGGAATTAAAGGTTACAGAAAGGCAGCATTGCTCGAACTCTGAAAATGGGTCACTTTACACTGAGAGAAGGTCCCAGGATCAGGTCAAGCTCAATATGGTTCTACCATAAGACCGCTAAGGATGCCCATGTAAGTAATACAAATATATCACAGATTATTCCGTCCATAATTGTTCTCTTCCCTGTCGTATATACAGAATCAGAGCCCAACTTGAGACAATATGTCAGTTTTTAGTTGCCTTTGATTACAATTTTTTTACAGTTGTTTTTTTTCCCGTGAACCGCTGGTCTTGTTAACTGCACAGGATAGTCAGGCCAACATTTAAAATAAATAAAATAAAATGCCATGTCTCAAAAGGGCAGTCGAGATCAAAAATAATAATCCTCGTTAGTATAATTCTACAATGACTCATGAAATCTAAAATGAGATTTGAGAACACGGAGTGCCTCTGTGTAATTGATGTCAAAACCTGCAGGGGGCAGTATTTCCGGCTGTAGTCGGAGCCAGGCATCCAAGCTGCCTGGTTATGGCTATGGAACTGCGATTACATGGACTGCAACATGTGACACCTGTATAGTCTTATCATGTTGAGTACATTCACCATTAATTCTTCAGAACAAACCAAGTGTAAAATTAGCAGACATTTCCCCTGGTTGAACAGCCAATGAGGAAATTACAGAGAGGCACAACATCGAAAAATTTAAAAAAACACTATCCTTTTTTCCACCTGTTCATAAGCAATATTTTGTTAAAGTAATCAACTGTGGCAAGACCTGTTGCAGTGAGTTAAGAACATGATTGATTGGCACAGTCTAGATTAGAACTAGACTAGAATAGAACTGTTGCAGACAGTTGAAAGTACTCTGTTTAGCATTGTGTCGATGTATTCGTAAGATGTGCTTTAACAAATACATTTACATTTGAATTTGAAAAACATGGAACACCTGTGCCTATTTCAGAATGTTTTATGTTTAAAGGCCAGCTAAAAATGTGACAGAGAATTATTACCAACCAAAACATTTGGTAAATGTCCAGTGAAAACTGGGTATAGTTAATCCATCAACAGAGCTTCAATGAGAAAGAGCAGGGGAAGAGGGACATTATAAATTTAAAGCTATTTTCAGCTGTCTGGATCATACACTATTATGCATTATGCAGGAAGTAATTAATTAAGTATAAAGGGTAATTAATAAAACAGAGCTATCATTTTCTAAGTTAAGAGGCTGTTTTTTTAAAGAAAATGCACGTCATTAAATTACTTATAACTTCCATGATCAATCTGCAGTTTAATTTAATTTAAAACCCATGAACACTGACATGTCATTTCAGGCAGGTTTGGCCGTAACCCCAGCCTAATCACACCCCCCCATAATTGGCCCAAAAAGCAGAAAATAATGAATGACTCATTCGAGAGAGCTTCAAGAGTTCAGTTCAGCTCTTTCGTGAAATTCATACAACAGCAGTGCGTCTTCTTTGGTTTGGACTGGTCTGACACCTAAAAACCTACGTCACTCTGCTGCAGGTGACCTCCCCCAAAAGACCGCGCCGGCCTCTTGCATTTCCTTTTTTATAGACATCTATGGTTTCGTGCAGATTAGGCAGACAGAAACGCAGATGAACTTGTCTCTTAACACATGATTTTTACGCCTGATTTCATGTTCACTTCAAATTCCTGTTCCCACTGGCATTCATTGTACAGAGACACTTTCTGAGTTCAACGGGAGCTTTGTGATTTCTCTAGCATGCTGTGAATTCCTGCTAGTCGTCTTGTCTTGCTACAAACACGAGTCCAACGGGCCGGCTAACCCGAAAAGGATATTAATACCAGCAATGCGGTACTGCTGGTTTTCTTCCTCCCATCTTCCTTTGTTGAGAGAGCGTGTCGTAGGTTAATAACACACTGCACATGTTTCTCTCAATGGGGGTAAAATGTTTCCATGTGAAACTCTGAAAAGCAGCCCATCTCTCATCGAAACGACGTTTTGGCTTTATTAAATTGATACCAAAAATTTGGCCAAAAGGTAATAAAGACCATGCTCTACAGCAATAGGTTGAGAGTCCGTTTTAGAAGAAAAATAAATAAACAAATCGATTAATGTTGATATGTGAGTACAGCATTGGCATTCATATACACTTTCAATCTCCTTCATGCTTCTAACTTATACAACATCCATCCATCTGTATTCCTCCAGCGACGTACCTGAATTCCCAGTTTTTGGACATGACTAATCGGATTGTCTAATGCCAAATTAACTTTCTCTTCATCGTTCCTGGTGTCGATCTCGTGTCTTTCTTTAGTTGACCAAAGTCCCCCCAGGTCCCCTCCTCGGTCCCTCTGCTCTCTATTTTAAACCAATCTCCATAAAAGGGCGCCTCATCACCAGCACCGACCCCTCTCCAGGGTCTGTTTTGAAATGCATTCCCCATGTACCCCTTCCAAAAGTCTGCGGAAAGATCATCAAAAGTCAGGGGAAGCCATGGCAGGGAATTCAGGAGGTGATTGGCTCCCAGGATAGCGCTGATTTATAGTGGGGAGAAATGAGTAACGAGTGAACCCAATCCGACCGTCTGCATCATGCCTCTGTGTGTGTGTCCTGAGGGGGGGGGGGGACTGTAAAACGGCAGATTAAAACGGCAGACCATGGCGGGCGAAGGCAGCCTTGTGGGCGCCCTCACGCATCTGCGGAACTTCTGTACATTAGAAGTAACGGGGGAGATCTGTCGAACGGAACCAGAATTCAAAATGCCATTGGTTTGTGCTTCTGGTCTGGAACTCTACGTCACTGTGAGCCCAGAGGTTGACTTGGCAGAAAAGGTTTTCTCAAATCGTTCATTTTTTTCCAATCCTACACAGTAAAACAATGCAGTTTAGATAATATAGCTTTGTCCTCGGATGGACTTGTCCGCTGTGTAAAATTAAATTATTGCTCGAGTCTAACATAGTCCAATATCACATTTTTAGACGTTGACCATGTGATCGTGAACACCAGCCAGCCGGCCGTTAGATGGATGTGATGTGCTGGGAAAGAAAAAACTCGTTTCACATGAGATGGAAAAATTAGTGGGGTGGGGTCTGGATTTAGTTTATATCTGGATTATATATTGCTCGTAATGTTTTTTGAAATACTGTAAGTACGAAAGATGAAGCGCCAACTGTCATTCCCTCGAGGTTTTTTGTAGAGGTAACGCCATTGGCGGTCAAGAGGAAACCAATATCGCTGGGCCCTTGTTCTTGGCAAAACGTGTGACAGTAAGGAGGCTCCTTATCAAAAGAAGGACGGTCCGTGGACAAAATCCCATTATGCACATACATACCAAGAGTACACATAATCAGAGGCCAAACGCCCCCCCGCTCCTCTCCCTGGTTCCTGTAGCACAGTGATGTACGATTTCCCCCGTGATGATTCATGTCTCATATCGGTTCATGTTGAATGGTTGAACTCTAATGAACTCATCCAAGCCCAGGGTCATGTTCCCTGGAAGACACGCCCGGGTCTCCCAGACTTTGAGACTTTCTCTTTTTTTTAATTCTTTTTGGCGATTACCATTGCCCAATCACGTCTGCAATATTGTGACAGAGCTTACATTTCGACTGTCCAGAAAAATGTTGCGCTTTTGCTGGAGTGTGCAGGAGTCACCACAGACCTCTGAAGGCCCCCGAACGGATGTGCTGTGAAGCGCTTATGTGCTGTGTAGGCCACGCTTCTCTTGACTCTTCAATGAGTTTCGTGGCAGAGGTTTCTTGCGTATTTGTTGGAATGCAGAGTTATCTAAAGATCTAGGGCGTTTTCTTGCGAGAGATTTGATCTCCCCTAAGTAGGAACGGAGTACGCACAATGGGGAATGGACCCAGCTGGATTTGTACGGGCAGGGATGAAATGCCCCTTAATTGCCACCAGGAAAACGAAGACCTATCCTTGTCATCAACATGACAGTAACACAAAGGTTTGCGTGCATCTGATATCTCTGACTTCTGCGTACGACCCGTGCTGGCTTGCATTTCTTTGATCGCTTTACCCAGCTTTGGGTCAGACTTATTGACATTCAGCAGTGACAAAAAGCAGGCGAGTTCGTTTAAAGCTGAAGTCTTGGAAAAATAGGGGATTGTCATAATTTGGTTCATAAACAACGGGATTTTGGGATTACGTGGAACCAGAACATCTAGCTACCCCATGTTTCCAGAGTTTCTGTTCCTTATCTCTGAGGAGGAGGAGTCTAGTCGAAAAAAAAAAAAATTTTAAATGCCAAACGCAAAAATGTGATCTCAACTATCGAGCACAGTGGGTTTAAAAAAAAAATTATTTGACTGATCTGCAAATTTTCAGATAACATTTTAACAGCCAATCAGAAGATTTTTACAGCACACTCCTAGGAAAGGAGATATCAGTAAGTACTGTTAGGTAGGCATTAATGATTATAACCCAAAATCTTATGATGCCTTCTTGCAAGATGATCCTCCCACGAGCAAATGGTAGCGTATTTACAAAACCCATCAGCACAGTGTGATATAATAACAGCGTATTCTTTCATTTTTTAATCAGATGATGATTCAAAATCCCAGGGTCCAAGTTGCTGAATCCTTGCGTGAGTTGCGCAACCTGGATGGCTCCAGAACACATCTGAGCAGTCATACAGCAAGCCATGCAATCCAATACATATAAAACAGACCCATAATACTCTCAAATCTATAAATCTCTGTCATAAACCAGAGGTCGTTCAGGTGCAGCAAATAAAAAGGCTAAATAAGGGCCTCCAAAACGATTGTAACGTTTACAGTGGTCAGATGACAGGCTGTTAAGGGAAATTCAGCCAACTCAAATATCCTCTGTGGTCCAACACACAGGGAACACTTTGACCCAGCCACGGAAAATGTCAATGAGGTGTGCTCCGGTTGTCTCTTTTGTTTGGTTTCAACAATGTGCAAGGTCTCGACCCAGAACGAGGGGTGAAAACAGGCTAACAGTGGCGCCCAAATGGCCCTTCCTGCCAGCCCCTTGATCCCTTGAGAACCTCAAGGGACTGATTTTCTGCAGACAGGCAACAAGGCCGCAGCATGAAGAGAACTGAATTATATTCCTATTTTTCCATCCAAGTGAAAGCATGCGTCTAGGCCCACATTGTACATAAAAAGCTGTGAGGAAACCCCAGCTCACCGGGCCAGCGATGGCCGTGGTGCCGGTGTCGCTAAGGAGGAAAATCGGCAATGACGCGCATTAGCGTAGCTCTCGTTGAATAAAACCCTGACTCCAAAGCACACATTGATGCGCTGCGCTGATGTTCCTGTGACTCAGCGCTCTTGATGGATGGATCACCAGCCTGTGACCTAATTCTTTAGGAGGACCAAAAACCAGCATCTGTGGTGCACGCCACCACCCTTGTTCGCGCCGCACGCAAGCGTGAGCTTCCAGACCGAAACGAGAACACCCACAAGCACCCCTTCCGAAAACAAAAGCTTTGGATCACACACCTTTCTTGAGCAGATAGCTTTGCCAGTTTTTACGTTTTTGATTTTAGGCAACGCCTCTGAAGGAAAATTACTCCATCTGTCCACTAGCCTTTTAGTGTTTTTCTTTCTTCAATTCCAGTCATTCAAAATTGGTTAATGATTTCACGGACTTAATTTGGGGTCGTTTCCGATTTATAGTTCCATTTTAAAACCTGACAGGGGCTATTAGCTTCCAGTTTCATGTGTGTGGTCAGAAACTGGAAGCTAATAGCCCCTGTCAGGTTTTAAAATGGAACTATAAATCCAGTCTTTTTTGATGGGATAATGCGAATCCGAGCTAGTAAACAATCTTATGTACTGGTAACATAACAGCGCTGCTGCTGTTGCATCGGACACAACGGACCAAATGATTGGACTGATCGAGAACAATAGCACATTTAGTCAGAAGGCCCTCCTTCTGTGTCTTTTATGGTGACTTGCAACATAGATTAAAACCAAAATGAAAACAGCCACCAAGATGCTGGGATTAAAATTCTCGAGTCAAAGTGTTGAATTTACATCACAATACACACACATACACCCAAGTATAAAGTATGAAAACGGTTTACCCAATTTGTGACTATAATCGGCACTTATACTATTCCTCTTTGGTCCGATCTCGGATCTTTGGTCTTTAACATTGGCTGCTTGCATTCTATTGTGCTTTCTTACAGCATGAGTTGATTGACAAGAAATTGTCATTATTTTTACGGCAATCGTTGAACATCTTGCTTAGACACAAACCAGGAGGTTGAAATAGACGTAACTTCTGGTTTCCAGCCTTCGCGGCCTTCGTTTAAGCCACCGTCGAGCAGCAAACCAATGCTAAAAAGTTGGCTTGGGAAAAGAATCTGGCGTCTGAGGTTCGATAAGGCTAAGGTCCTGGTAGCGTCGCATCAGCATTGCCTTATTCAGCAGGAACACGGTCTTGAAAATGTCTTCCTGGAAAGCTTACACAAACACTTTGGCTGCTTACATCTGAGTCAACAAAATTAAACAAAAATTCTACTCCACGGACACCAACTCCGACCCCACCTGCCGCCCGGCAACAAGCGCGTTGCCTATGCCTGCTGACGTTGAGTGTCCTGAATTACCATTACAATTACAATTGCCATCCCTGTCTTAAGATCAGTGCGCAGGGCTGCACGGATGCCGTCGTCTCTGTCACCACATGTTGCACCTGTAGGATAAGGGTAATTGGGTATTAAATGATGCTATTTGATGGTCCTGCAATTTGTCAGTGACGTCAGTGGCGTGTCACTGGTTCTGTGACTTGACACACAGCAAGCTAATTTCAGACGAGCTGGCCACATAACTTGAACACAAATTATTTAGTAGATAGCAGAGCTGTGTAAAAAGTACACCAATAAAAGGGAACAAAAATCTGTCCGTGCTTCAAGAGATGTTTTTATTATCGCCGTGACGAATATGTAAGCCAACAATAAGGGCCGCATCTACACTGTTGCGGTAATACCTATAGTATATAATTAAGTGCAATTATATACTTGGAAATGAATGCCGTGGTTAATTATACATACGTTATATATTGTTATGAATAAGCACCTAGTCATAAAAAATACCCGCGCTGCGATTTCTTAGTCCACAGGTGGAGAAACTGTTTTGGTCCTGTGACGTACAAAGGACTATATCCCTCTGGAGAATAAAATGGAGTGTGTTGTTGTGGACGGCCATGCTGTGGTAAACTGTATTGTCTGTGTCTCTGTTGTTAAAGGGGTGACTACGGTGAGGGATTAATACCTGCTGCGACGGCACCTAATTTCGCCGATATACAAAGGCCACGTTTGTAGACAGGCTCATG
>JAOVYW010001542.1:0-16119 GCA_025775045.1 Hiodon tergisus | reverse complement strand
GTGTGTGTGTGTGTGTGTGTGTGTGTGTGTGTGTGTGTGTGTGTGTGTGTGTGTGTGTGTGTGTGTTTGTGTGTGTGGCTGGATAGACATATACATAGATAGGTAGATATTGATGTCTCTGATCTTTAGTTGAGTAATTGGGTCAATTAATCGTATATTTTACAAATAAATTCACAGAGACAGTGTTGCAAAACCTATGGTACTACAATTCTTTAGGACAATATTGCCGGTAATAATACCCAAGAGTTGTGGGTTGCTATTTCCAAGCTATTTCCCATAGTATACTCTGTTTTTCAGTTTGTTTAACCTTCATTTGTGCACATTTCAACATAAACAAGGTGACTCAGTAAGTGAGATTCCAGTGAAATTAGTTTGGTCATCCTTTTTAAATCGCCTAGGCTTTTCAAATTCCATGTTGAAACGTTTCATGTTCATTTCATGTAGATTTTTGTGAGAGTTGAGAGCCAAGCTGCTTCACTGTGTAGGTGGACTCTGGACACATGGCAAAAACCTGAAAGGATATGTAACACGGAATAGAGACGGATAGCACTCCCACAAGTTCTCATTTATATGCAAGGGTCCATAGGCACAGACATGTTATGCCACGCTTAATGTATATCAAAGTGAGATTTCATACCTTTGGAGATCTCTTTGGAGAACATCATTTTGAATAGTCAAACTATTCTGTGTGGTAATATAAAATGTCGTCTGAAACACAAACATGCTCAGATTACATTGTTTTAGTGCACACGCCAAATTGGACTTAATTGTGTCTTCAGCAGCAGTGACACAAACTATTTATATTGTTGCCACGGAACGTTTCCGTCAGACCCTTTTCTTGCTCCTGGCGTGAGAAGATGTGGTTTTGGGTAGTTTAATTTTCTGGTCAATTACTGTGCTTGACACAGCTTGTAGGGGCAAATTTTTATTTCGGCTTAATCCACTGGGAAGTAATATGTCACAGCATCTCGTGCAATGAAGTGTGCAGACGTTGTTGCAGATATTTGACTCTGATAGAGAACTGGGGCACCAATTTTTAATAATGAGATTCCTAAAGTTGTAAGGGTAAAACATTTAGAGTTTGTTGAGCTGCAAGAAATTCAATAGGGAAAAAAATTGCCATTGGTTCAATTTTTTTTATTATGGATCGGAATCAAGATCTGATAATAACATGATTAGGAATAGGAGTTTTTCCCCCTTGTATAAAACTACAGTCAAGCCATCCCTAAAAGGAGAACCACCAAAAATGTGGCGGTGATGCTAGTCACATGTAGATCTGATTTGCATTTCTGGGGCATCAAAAAAACAAAAAAAACTACTTTGAATACATGACCTGGTTGGCTGGCATGTTTAAGTTTTTAAGACACAAAGTTAACAGAAAAGGTGACTTGGATAGAGAATGGGGTACGGGGTCTTCACAGAGGTAAAGGTCCCGTTTCAGTAATAGGCACCTGCATAAATATTTCAACTAAGGGATTGCCAACAATCAAAGATTATAAACTCTAGAAAGGATAAATGTGGCTTTGTTAAATAATGCAGCAAATTAATAATTCAGCAGACTGGATACATGTGTAGACCCACTGTAGCAACTATGAATGTCTCTATTCAGATTTTAACAATCGTTCAGAGCCTTCATCCCCCGGAAAAAGATTTAATATTTTCCGAAAAGGCCTCCCATGTAAACCTAAATCTTTGAATATTTGCAATCCTTTCATTTTTTAAATTAATTTTAAAAGATAACCCCCAGCAGTTTGGGTGTGTCCGGTCATGGAAGTGGGGGAAGGTTTTTTTTAATTTTTTTTATTTGGCATAATTTTTTATCTGCTGTGCAGGAAACGCAAACCCCATAAACACCCTCTCAGGGAAAAGAGCCATGTAAACAGCTTACTAGCACATATATATAAAAAGTAAATTTAAAATCAGCACAGTACGGACCTTTCAGTCTAACTTCCTTCCTTTTACCACCTTTTTTAAAAGTCTCTTAATCGCCAGCAACTGAGTATGCCTCTTTTAACACTACCACACTCAGGTGCACAAAGAGACCTTGGCTACAGGTGTGGCCCCACAGGCGGGCCTGGGCGTGTCACTAGAGGACGTGATTCTTGGAAGCGTGACACAGAACACCTTTGACGGCAGAATCTTTCCCATCAAAAGAAATGACTATGTATTTCTTTTAAATACAGTATTTTTTTTAAAAATTGTTGCAAATTTCAGACATTGTTGGAGACAGGTCCGGCACTTTGGATCATAAGAAAAGTTTTTGGAGTCCAGACAGGTAGCTCTACCGATTCCTTCACCTTCATGCATCCAGGTGAGTAGCTTTACCTTCATGCGTCCAGGTGAGTAGCTTCACCTTCATGCGTCCAGGTGAGTAGCTTCACCTTCATGCGTCCAGGTGAGTAGCTCCACCTTCATGCGTCCAGGTGAGTAGCTTCACCTTCATGCGTCCAGGTGAGTAGCTTCACCTTCATTAGTCTAGATGAGTAGCTTCACCTTTATCAGTCCAGGAAGGATTATGCTGGTGGTCTTTTAGGGAGGCCCCGTTTTAACAGGAATATAGAGAACAAGGGGTCACAATCAGGGTTTGGAAGTCACGTGTTCCTAAAGACAAAGATTGTCAAATAAAAGTAAATACTGAACAGACTGTAGACTTCACAAGCGCTCGTGTTCAGAGAGTTCACTGTTCCGTGGCTAAGCTGCCCGCCCGCTTCAGTGACACGGTGATTGTTCACACAGGCCCTGTTTCATATCAACGGCTCAGATGCTGTGATCAGAAAAAAAAGGAAAAAACACAAGGCTGAATGTTGGGGGAAGCTGCAGGAACAAGGTGAAGAGTAGAGGTATTGAGTCTGGTATTTTATCAGGATGAAAAACTAACCTTTTATACTGAGCATGATCATCTCCAGAGGCAAGAGGTTCTATTGGTCGAAGTTTTTTTTTTTTGTTTTTTTTAATGAATAATGAATAATGAATAATTAATTGAGAAATCCTGACTGGATGTAAAAGCATGTTGGTAATTTGTTTGGAAATTAGACTACAGATTTATGCAGTAAATGCTGAAGAAATGCCTCTTCTTTTTCAATTATGCAGACAGAGGTTAAAATGAGACAAGGGGGTGCAAATATTTAATGAATTGAGAGGGGGACCGCTGATGAAGTTTGCAGAAAACGAAAAATGTATGCTCTGTGGAGGGATTCTCAGGAGGCAAAACAAAATTGAAATGTATCAATTAAAGTATACGACCCAGACCACAATAAGCGACAGGAGTACAACCAACACAATGGCTTCTACTGTTTTTTTTAATCACTTGCTTGGAAAATTACATTTTGATCTTTTTTAAAGCCTTTAGTTCCTCTATTGGATATTTCATACTATGCCTCATGTTTATTATACAGACCCAAAAGAAAGAATATCTGCAAAAAAATATATTCTGCAAAAATCTGCTTCCGGCTAAAAAGCACTGAGTGATAGCCCTTACCTGTACCCTGACAGATTCCAGTTTATCAGTTGCCACTTTCGCTGTTTCTTTAAAAACTATTATTATTACTATTATTATGATTCTTCCTTAACACGGCCTCTGATTAAGTCTTCTGAACCTTTTAGAATTTCTGTATGTACTAAGGCAGTAAAAGCAGGCTTTTAAATATAATTCTGGTGATGGTTTTTTTAATTTAGTTTTTAAGAACAATAACATTAGCATTCACAGTAACACTTTAAATTAGGTGTTTATACTGTGTATTTAAATAATAACTACTGCACATGCGATTGCATGGTTTTGTTATTTTTTTTAAATAAACCCAAACCAAAAGTTCAGTGCTCCTCTAATGGGGTCACCAAAAAAATATGCAAAGTCAAATAATGAACTAATTATCTATCTAATAGATAATTAGATAAAATAGATAATTATCTGAAATTGTATCTATCTAGGTAATAGGGACATAGGTGTGTGATTTTTCTTTGGTAGTTGCCATTAAAACTTGTGGAGCAGGAGTGTTTATATATGCCTCAGCAACTCAAAAAGCATCAGGGTTAATAGGGCTATGGTTTGACGTGTAGAAGTTTCATTTAAATGAATTCAGTTACATTGTAATGGATAAAAAGTTCTCCATGTATTGGATGCGTGATCCAGAAGTTTTGTTCACTGGGGATAGGAATAAATAACATGAAAATAAGAATACTGTGAGTGCTGATGGTACTGTTCTATAATTGTTGATGAGACTCCACGGTTACCAATGACTACTGAAATACTGTTTGGTACGGAACCCCAGCGCTGCATCTAGAACAGCCAAAAACAACCAGGCTGCTGGATTTCCTCCTACCACTGGGCCTCTGTTTGCTTGATTTTGGCAGCCTCTTCACTTACTGATTTGTTTTCTTGGATGCTCCTCTTGTCTCTCAAGTCCCAAAGACCTGATGCTAAGATTTAAAGTGTCCCTTTTTGGTGTGCCTACGTGTTCCGCAATAGGTTGGCATCTAGACCCTTTTTTTAATGCCCTGAGCCCCTTTTCACTATACAGCGGCGCTTTGGACAGAGAGTGTTTTGAAACTGCAAACGTGTTACTCCTGTGCTCGCCCTGTCCCCCGTCTGTGGCTCGAGTCCATCTAGTCACACAGGTGCAAGCGAGAAATCTTGTACCGGGGGGCAGAGGGGCGACTCTGTCACCAGGTGGCACCGTGGACTTCCCAGCTGGCAGCGCTCCGCTCCGCGAGGAAACATCCCCCCCACCCCCCCGAACTCCACCACGCAGTGCCAAGCATTAGAGTTTCAGTCCCTGTGGGACATAGGCGGGACACTGTGGCAGAAAATAACCTGAAAGGCAGCTTTCGGGTCTCCTCTGCGTCTGCCAAGGGTTGCTCCCGCCCGTGGGGCTCGGCGAGGAAAGTCACGCTCAGAGTTTTACAGGGGCGGGGGAAACACAGACAACACTCACATGGGACCCTACTTGGCAGTAGCCAGTTCACCCAGGTCTTTGGAGGGTAGGAGGAAACAAGAGCACCCAGAAGAAACCCATGAAAATATGGAGAGCCCAGCGCTGTGAAACCAATGCTAATCGCTGAGCCTCCGTTATTATTATTATTATTAACAGCCAACTGCTTTGCCAAAAAGGTCAGAGTGGACTGTCCTGAACAGCTCCAGTAAAGGTCAGAGAGGAACTGAAATGAGAACTCTCTTTTCTGGGGCCATTCGTTCTTCATGCCACATTTGTGAGTGACACGACACGGAGAACAGCGCAAACACTTGATTGTTTTAAGTCCTCCCACTCGTCGCGTCTGTGGGCGTAATGGAGTGATCCATTTGGAGAACTCAGGACCATTAGAGGGCGGAATGGCCCATGGGGACTTCCCACAGAGATGGGGGGGTGAAGAGAGCTTCATAAATGTTGTAAACTCCCTGATAATTGCTGGCCTTCAGCCAAAAGTCGTAAGTGTTTGTTTAAGGGGTGTGAAAACAAATGTGATGGGCTGGCTCGTGAGTTTTTTTTGGGATGTTTTTTCAGTTTAAATTAGTCAGCAAGTCACGTCTGTTGCCGGTTTGGATTAAATTGAATGCGGACACATGTGATGCTCTTTGAGTCAATGTGACGTATTCCTCCCCATCTCAGAATGAATGTAAACCTGTGTTCCTCACACTCAGCCTCCACTCTCTTTCAGGTTTGATTAAACTGTAAACTCAGCCCACCTTCAGCCTTCCATCTACCAGAAATTACATTTCAGATGTCAGGTTACTAAGACAACTGTCTGAGTTGATTTTTATTTATTGAATTTTTTTGTGATCTAAATTTTTTGATTTACTCATCTGAGAAAACACACTTACCAGCAATATGAATGTGATATCAAAAAAATTACACATTGCACAAAAAAAAAGCTTTCAAATAACCAGGCGGCAAATACGTGTTTCCGTGAATTCAAGCTTTCATGAATAAATTAAAATATGCTAACCTCTTTACTTTCCTTTCTGAAGTAATGGTTCATGGCCTAGCACTCTAATGCACTGCTTTATTAACCCAGCACCTACAGCATTCCAACAGTGTGACATTTCTGTGATCTGCAAAGCCAAGACTTCTTTAATAGGAAATAAAGGTTTAACCTAAAGCTTAATTGCTTTCTCACAGTCAGAGGAGATTAAGTAAGATTAATGGATTGATGATCGTTCAGTTACAAGAACCTTGATTTTTATTTATGAAGAGTTTCTGTTACGTGAGCACTGCCAAATTGATAAACATGTGCAAAGGCATTCCATCTACACCAGCTGATTTAATATTAAGTAGGGCCGGGAGCCATTTAGTTTTGCATAAGATTAAATGTGACATATGCCTTAAGTGTTAACAATGTCTCCTGTGAGAATGAACGAGTGTCCCAAATCCCAAATGATTTTGGGAAACTTCTGTAGAATATCTTTATATATTTTGTTCATCGTATATTTAATTTTATTCCAAATCAGAACCCGTTCACATTTTTAAAGATATAATTTCCAAAGCCCAGTAACATAACCTTATGTAAGGTACACATCACCGTTCTCACTGGTTTGCTGCTGTGTCGTCCATAGAAACCATAGTCCCTTTTTACTACAAGTAAACTCATGTAGTATAGCATTTATCAGAAGATTATCATAACAAACAAAACATTTAGCCTAGGGAGTGTACCAGTTTTAACAGTCTCTATCCTTCCCTGCAAAGACTGATGTAAGGAAACCCAACTGTGATTTGCCTCTGATCGCATTAAATGTATCAGAATATGTGTATTTATTTATTTATTTATTAAGCGGTATCATGCGGGAAGAATCTGAATCAGCAAGCGGGTAAACTATCTGTTTACTGGGATTCTGTCTGCTAAAAAACATACAGGGAATTTAGGTCAACTGATTCATTTTGAATACTACTGAGATTAAAGACAAACAAAGCACATTAATGACAATGTGGAACAGAAATCAAAGCCTGATTTTGAGTTATGCGATGCCTAAAATTTGAATATGTAATCGGATACATTTTCTTCCTGAGAGACAGCAAATAACCATGGAAAAGAGAAGACAGCCCTGATTTTGAGTATGACTTCACACCTGTAAACATCTAAAAAAAAGTCAGGTAAGGCCCTCCTGGGGTAAACATTTCCCTGCATGTGGGCGAAAAGGTTGACGCCGTACGGTGATAAAGTCTTTGCCCGCAATGTTATTCTGACAATGATGTCATCCCAAGTCTCCTATCTGTTTTTCTTATCTCTGGCAAATGGAAGACAGGACTGAGAACCTCTGACTCACAATGACTCAATGCCAATCCACACTGGACCTGGGTCGTATTTACACCATCCTGCATTGTGGCACCGTCGGACTGCCGGTTAATAATGTTTAACGGCTAATCCCCCCCCCCCCCCCTTGTTGGCTGGTATCTACATCTCATTCGCCTTCGGACACGGTTCCTTTTCTTTTCCCAAGTAGACGTGCCAGAACCAGCTACTCATATTTTAAATGACCGTATTTGAGAAATAAATGGAAAAAAAGTGGTGCGTGTAGAGCATTCAGCTACAGCTGAGAAATTCTTCCCATCACAGACTGTGTGTCAAAGATGCCCATCACTCAATACCTTAGTGAATTCGGCTCAGCACAAGGCGCCCTAAGATTCCCAGATATGTTAAGCCCAGCGGGGACCGCTGAAAGGGAAAAGAGACGGAGGTGCGGAAGGTGTGGGTCACCAATCTCCCCAAGGCATTGCCTCAGACTTGATAAGATGTATTTTGTGTCGAGGAGAAGATCGACTAAACTGCCAAACCACATTGATAACTGCGGCCATGGATATTTCAGGGTTTGTGATAAACTGCATGGCGGTCAGAAAACAATGCCATTTCCTCGGAAGAAAAATACAAAAATAGTGGGGTGTCTCTTCAACCAGTGGTTAAATTGCCTCTGTGAAAACAAAATAATAGACAGAGGGCCCCCCCCGCCTTATTCCTCTCTGCAAATGAAAGTTGTAGGAACATTGCATTTTGGGAAAGACCAAGTGGTTGTTGTATAGTTTTTGTTAAACAGTCGACGTTTATACAATTTTATACCCTATACAAATGCCTCATGTAAAACTAATAATCTTATTGGACTTACAATTTCATGATCTAAAGAAACCATGATCTAAAAAAAAAAGTATAACATTAAACAATAATCTCATATTTTAGAGCTAAAAATATATATAAAATAAAAAATCTAGTTTGGTCCGTGCTTATGAAAGAAAAAGCACCTTGTCTAAATGCCTAAAAAATGAAAACTTTTTAGATTATATAAACCTTCAAATAGCTTTGAAATGGATTGAAACAATTATCGTTTGTCAGCTGGTTTAAATTTTTAAAGACTAGCGATACATGCATCTGAGTTTTAGGTGTCTCATATTCAAATTAATAATTAAACATGTCGAAAAGAGATCCTGCAGTCAAAGATTTAAACCTATTGTAAAACTAACTGCTAAAGCCCTCTGAATTTGTCAAACTTTTTCAGGAGCTCCTTCCTTCTTAATAAGTCTGTTTCTGTCTGACATTTTAGGAGCGTTCCATGTTTTTGACTTGTCAACAGGCTTTCATGTTTATGATTCGTGTAGGTTTTTTTGTGGGGGGTTTTCATTGCTTTGAATAACCTGAAAATTGGCCTTCCTATCTACTAAGCTGGCGAGGTGGTTGTGTTGTCTAATATTTGTTTAGTAAACTTCTCACAGTACTCTCACAGCTTTTCCCATAGGCGGACAATTATAGGCAGAGCTGATGGCCAGTGCCGTCACATGGATTTCTGATAAATAATTTTTTGTCTCAAAAAGTTATTTATGTCCATTTCTGCGCTTTTGTGTATTAAATTCCCAGGTTTTAGAGCATTGTCATCCACCTTATCTACCGAGATATTGCTTTTGGAGTAATTTAGCATTATATTCTTGGTGCTTTTGTAATCTATGAACGTCAAATTTTAAAATATATTATTTAATGTATTGGTGGAATTGTTTATGGTTATTCTGACTTTTCCCAGAATAAACTGTAAAACGCACAACGCTCCATCTCAACAACATTTTTGAAATCCTTGCCTCATTGTAGTGGTCTCTCTTACTTTAACACATCTGCTTTGAGTCTCCTTTATTGTGCTATCCAACTTAAAAGTGTAATTCCTTTTTCTTCCTAGTCATTTATTTCTGAAATCTTCCTGTCGCATTTAGGGGGATTTAACTGATGACACCCAAATTTTTTGAGAGACGTTACCCGGAGATAAAGCGCTTGTCTTGTCTTCAGTTCTTGTCGTTATGAGCTGCTTAATCAGGGTTATTAGCAGATTTGGCACCATAGCGACAACCAAATTATGCTTACATCATGTGACCCGCACCGGAAATCCACAGGGCTTTCTGTGTCAGTCCAATTGAATTTCTAGGTTATGAAAATATAGTGTCCCACTTTACAGTGGAGGAATGCCCTAAGGGCCCCTTGGCCTGTTAAAAAATCCAAACGAAAGCAAAAGGGACAACAACAAAAAAGTAATGCAATATGTGCCTCTGTTGAGATTGAATCATAAACCACGCTGGTCGCTTGAAACTGCAACACTGAAGCATTTACGACATCTACCAAACCCTAAATTATAGCACTTTTGCGTCGTAGCCGCAGTACCCACCTTTCATTTGTGTAATGCCAGATCATTAAAATAAGTTTGATGGTGACACCACGACATCTCCAGCAAAAGGAGAATTACTTAACGTGTCACAAAGCCAATAACAGAGCCATAATGGTGGCGACTGCGTAAAAGTTGTGGTGGGTAAATAACGATCCCTGCTATACTGTCTGTCATAGAAAGAAAACAGCTTTCGCGGAAAATGGGAAAGACGCCCATTCTGGTAATTGAAGGGAGCTGGTCTCTGTCAGGCAATGTTTCCAACACGGGAGACTGCAAGAACTCGATACCCACAGTCCTGAGTGTTAATAGGTTTGTCGAGGGCCGTCTCTCCTTCAGCGTTATTTGATCTAAACCGTATCTGTTCTATTGCACTATCCTCTTAAGTCTTGCGGGTAGCTGTTGCCCGACAAAGAGGTCAAGAAATAGAGAAATGTTGGAACACAGCCTTGCATACCGAAGGAACTCTCAATTCAATCAAAAACAGACGCATCCGAATTCGCAGGACCTGACCGTCCAGTCTGTGTTACGGACAGACGGGCAATGGCCATAAGCTGGCTTCCAGCTTTGCCACACCACCTCTCTCTAATTATAAAAGGCCTCCACTGGTGCTCAAAATGCATGGAGCATATTTCCGAGCTGCCTGATATTCGGATGACGTGGCTCCAAGCAGCGGTAGACGTTGCCTTACATCAAGCAGGGTGAAGCCGGAGCAAACCTCAGGCAGGTTCCAGGGCTGTCTGATTGAAGCTTTTTTTTTTTTTTAATGATCGTGCTGAAGAGGCTCAGGGAGTCATCACATGGTTTGTATAAAACAAAGCCACAAACGGAGTGTGGAATCGATCCGGTCACCGTTTCCCCCACCGGCAGCATATCGAATCGCAGTTGCAAAAGGTAAATTGAACTGCAGCTGGCGGACCCATAGCATTTAGGCCCGAAGATTGATGGTGAGGGACGGACTAATAAAGGGTTGATGCTAACCTGTTTATTCACTTCACAACTTCACTAGCAGCATTATCCACAGCGGTGACTTATTCAATGATGCGCCCATCACAGAGAAAAGGCATATCTTGGCTTCCGTGTTGATACCGGCAAGCTCTTCCATTGACTTGCTTCTCGACGTGAGAAAGATCTATCCTACGGCCCTAAACAGGATGCTCAGTTCACGGCACTAGGCGGCATGCGGGGTAGAAAACTGAAACTGCTTTAGGATGAATCGAAACGGTAACGGCCTCGGTGCTATGTATGGATTTTAAAAGTTTTTGCCCCCCTCCCTCCATGACCTGTGGAGTATGATCCAGAGAAACAAACAATGATACCCCCCCCAACCCCCGACTTGGACTCGCAAACAGGAGAACAGCTGGGTGCGCATTTGGCCGCCGCCTCCATATTGTTAATATTAGCATCGACCTCCCTCTCTATAAAAAAAAAAAAGTATTTTGTATTGTAAAAAAGTATTACTTTATCCCTTTTAAACTTTTCTTCTGAAAACTGCAAGAGGTATATCAATCCATTATCTTTGTTTCTTTATTTCCCTATATTTCATCTGCCTTCGCATAAAACCCACTCACACGTAACATTCTATTAATTGTAATTTATATGTTTTCTGGTCAATAATACTTACTTAATAATATCGGTTAATACCTACACAGTGTGTGTGTGAACATTGGAGACTTGACTTGCTTATTATACTTGTATTATGGCTTTGGTATCAGATCTGAAGTAGCTTTGGTGTATGTGAGAACTGTAACGCTTTGGTGCATGTCGGAACTGCAGGGGCTTTAATACGTGTCAGAGCTGTAACCCTTTGGTGCATGTGAGAATTGTAATGCTTTGGTGCATGTCAGAACTGCAGGGGCTTTGGTATGTGTCAGAGCTGTAACGCTTTGGCGCGTGTGAGAACTGTAACGGCGTTAGCGCGTGTTGAGCTTTAGTGAGTTGGTGCGTGTCAGAATTGTAACTGCTTTGGGGCGTGTCAGAACTGTATCGGCGTTAGCGTGTGTTAAACTGTAGTGAGTTGGTGCGTGTCAGAATTGTAACTGCTTTGGGGCGTGCACTTTCAAAACACTGCAATAACAGCTACAGCCTGGATCTGCATACGGTCTCACTTCATTTCCCAGGAGTGTTTGATTGAAAAACGCGGCCCACAGCGGTCAACACTGGCCACCCTTTGGGACACTCGCTGCCTCTCTTGCCATCAGTCGAGTCATTTCGAGGGCAGGGAGCCAACACCAGAGTGTCATTCGGATCTATATCTGCTACTGCAGGGGTTGCAAGAGGGTTGCAGTATTGTTTCTCTGCTTCTGCTTTGCATGAGTGCATTAGATAACCTGCTGCCATCCGGATCTCCCAATGCTGCCTGGGTGTATGCCAGACCCCCGGCTGCTCTTGAATTGCCGTGATGGATCGGGGGGGAAAAGATTTGTCATCTCTCGGCTAAATCTGCGTAGGTCTGAAGGACCAAGGTTGTCAGGCTGGTGAAAGCGCAGTCAGGTCGAGTGCCGTCTCGTGGCTTTTGTAAATGATCCGTCAGTGGACTTCGTTAAACTGCCTTGGGGCGCGGCTTCTGACCGGCTCGGTCAATCAAGATAATTACGCACCGACAAATCCAAACACGGCCAGGAGTTGGCTGTTTGTTTGTTACAGAGCGTGGCTCTTCCTCCAGATGCCTCGTGTAGGATTCATGTCAGATTCATGAGATCTGTACTAAAAAATGTATGCTTTTTCCGAAGTCAGGTCTTCCCGAACATCTTGTTAAAGGCCGTAGCCTTCTCTTTTCCGGGACCGGGGAAAAGAACAAGCAAGCAACAAGACAACCCCCAACGTGAAAGACAAGTTCATGAGCCTCTTCTTCTTATGGTGACGTGACTGGCATTCCTGACATTTCCTTACGGTGTGAAATGTACCCGCACCCTCCGATAATCATTATTTATGGTGGTCTTCATCTAATTTAACACTGTGTTCTCCTTGACATTGCCAGTGACACATTGAGCTCTAATCCGTTTAAGCGGTTTGCAAGAAACTCCTGTTTCCTCTGAGTGTTTGCGGCTAAATAAAAGACCTGATTTATGTCGGGCCGCCAACTCCAATGGCAGAGGGAGAGAAATGTATGTCATTACTGCAATTTCGTAACGTCCCTCTTCATTCGAAGGGCCTTCGAGTCGCTCCAGTGCCTCCTGAAACACACACAAACACACCAGAAACTGTCTGTTCCAAATCCGTTTTTTAACATAATTGCCCAAATAGAACAAAGTAAAATATGACTACTTTTCGAAGTATGAAGTAAGGTCACCACCGATAACCAAGACTGGGCAAGAATGGGAACATGGCAGGGGAAAGACACAAAGAAGCTTGGGACTGAATGGGAGGGAATGCACAGCGAGGGGTTTGCTAATGTATTGAGACCCCTCAAGAGCGGCCTGGATTTAGGGTTTAATTAACTCATTGGAAACAAACGAGTCTCCACGGGCTAAATGGCCTTTTCTCGTTTCATAATTTGTAATGATGTTTGTGTAGAAACTGCTTTTGCCCTGAGCCAGGATTTTGGGCGCATTAGCCGCTAGCCGGCTATTCAGAATCCTAAATGTACCATAGCTTTGTTTTTTCTTTTTTGCCTCGCACAGGAACAGATTTCTAGTAAGGGGTGGATCAAATGCTAAGTAAGTAAAGGGGGGGAGCACATTGTGTGTTTGCATGCTGTTTCTGCTAGGGGAAACGATGGCCCTAGGGAGAAAAGTGTGTTCTTTGACAGCGTTTTCTGAATGGCAGATGAAATTTTGAATAATTTCCCAGTTGCGGATACACACGTCATTTCTATTTCCATGGTTAAAAAAAAAACCAAGCCAAAATCAAGCTTTTCAATTAATTTATTCCTTTTTTCTTCTTCTTTTTTTCAGGTTAAAATTTTTGATTTTGTCTGTTTTTGATAGGTATAGCAAAATGATAATTATGATAATAAAAATCTCCCACAGAGTGAAGAATAAATTAACTGACGTCCAATGAGGTTGAGAGGGCTTATTTTAAATAAAATGGCAGCTGATAAGAATCTCTGTCCTGTACAAAACCACAGTGCAGTGAGAGAACCTTTCCAAGATCACTTACATTGTATTACACCATTTATAACTGCTATTCAGAACCACTGGAATGCGTATTGTTTCAGGTACTTGAGTCTCATCCAAATCATCCAAATTTTCTGACCAAAAATTTTGCCAGGCATCTACTTTAATATACCTTACACTTCGTCTTATGCATATTAAAGTCACAATTTTCAACAATGCCTTTGGGCGAAGTCAATTTATGAGAGGTGTAAGTTTGTTATGTGTGACACGCAGGGATTCAGTTGTAATTAGATATCTAAAATAACCTTTTCAAAGATAGCAACCCTCCTTCAACTGAAATTGTTTTATAGTAATATCAAGCAAGCAAATGAACAGGAACATTTTGTCTATATATAGACATGCAGAAGTCTACACCTAGGGTACCCAACTGTCCCGCAAATAGTGAGATAGTCCTTCATTAGGAGTGTTGGTACTACAGTCAAAAAAAAGATATTGTCTGTAGTATAGTGACAGTTGACACCAGTGAGTTGATCAGGTGATGATCACCGGACAGCTAGCTGTCACTGTGTTTTTGGTCTGGAGCCTGTAAAAAAACCAGCCTTGACAGTTTGCTCCACGTCCTGTTGGCTAAAGACGATCGACAATCCTGCGGAAAAATAAGAGAGTCGATGTGGAAACGATGGCTTGGTTTTTCTGTAGGAGTGGGCACTTTCGAACGCTGTGCAGTTGGAAAAGAATTCAATATGGGTTAAAAGAAAATGAATGACAAGATATAAGATATTTATCTGGGCTTAGATATCTGCAATGCATTAGCTACATCTTTAATTAAACTGTAAGCATACGTAAATATCTATCACCTCGCCGATACATGGCACTTAGTTACAGTATTAGAGGATTGTGCATTTTTGTGGATTTAATATTAAAATTGTTATTATGGTATTATATGAAACTAGATGAGATACTGCTAAATGCTGTAAATGTATTTTAATTGTGATGGCGTACAGAATATTTTTATTTCGTTTAACAATGCAGTTGGTCACCCTATCTACGCCCGTTACCCATTTGAGAGCAACCAGGTGCGTCCGTATTGTGTCCAATGGCAAACAGCAATGTGGCTGCAGGCTTTTTCCCTTGCACCCAGGATCCAGAAAGGAACTCGAAATCCTGGAAACCAAACTTCAGGTCAGAAGAAAATGAAACACACGCAGAAAATCACCAGGGGAATCACCAACAATACGCTGGGAATCACCAACAATACGCTGGGAGACCGACTTACAAAAGGCAAATGCGAATTTCCCAGACAAAACCAATTAGAAAAGAGACTAGTGGAACTCCTTCCATTATACTCACAGGCAACTGGCTCCACTTTATAGAAGTAATTTACACTAAGCAGCAGCAGGTGCAACTTTTGGTGTCTACGCTACTCATTTTAGGAGGGTACGTGCATTGACAATCACATAAACATATGTCGATGTGGTCTAACTTTCCCTGCTGACATTAAAGTCAAATAAATCAAAGCCTGGCTGGATTAGGTGCTTGTTTGGGTTATCACTTTTACGCAAAAGATCCCCTTAGTTACACTTTAGTTACACCCGTGTAAACCCATAAATTAGTGGCTTTTAAGAATTTAACCACGCGTGTTTAGCTATGTTCAGTAATTTTGTGTTCCATTGAAGAACAATTTCAGGCCTGGGGAGGTTTTTATATTATATAGTGTGGTCTTCAATAACAGTTGGAGGAACTTAATTTTGAGGCTTACAGATAGCACCCAAAAAAAAAAAAAACCTGTCTGGCTTTCTAATAGACCCAATGACCTGAGGTGTGGCATTATCAAAGTGGAAATGTTGAGCGGGGTTCACAGGTTGTCTCTGATGCAACCATGGGTAAACCTGTTATAAGTGACATTCCACTAAAATTTTCTCTTGAACCTAAGACCAAGGCGTTAAAGAGAAGGTTCTCTCGTCCTGCTCAGTTGAATTGTCACAAGGCTCCTAAATAACCTATTCTCTGGACTTGGGCTGGGAACAAATCAAAACTTTAACAACCTTCTAATCGCATTTAATAAAATTGCATTTGATAAAATAGTTTTTCATTCCTACTCCCACAACGGGAACCATTCATCCTATGCCACAAGTAACTTTGCTACTTTCCTCGTAAAATATGTGCAAGTTGTTCTGATAATCATGAAGATAGACCGTGCTTAGTGTTTACGTGTCCCGTGCACATTTGTCATGTCTTCATGTTCCAGTCAAGCGCTGCAAATCTGGATCACATTCCAAACGCATTTAAACTGAACAAAGATGCCAAAACATTTTTGCCAAAATGAAATCCAAGAAAGCATTTGGCCTGCTTCATTAAAAAAAAGGGTTGCAGGGAGCGTGGAGTTTGGTTGCAGGGATCGTGGAGTTTGGTTGGAGGGAGCATGGAGTTTGGTTTGAGGGA
>JAOVYW010001541.1:0-16119 GCA_025775045.1 Hiodon tergisus | reverse complement strand
AAGGTTTGCTCCCTTTTATAGTATTTATTTTATATTTATATTTTCATTCAATTATTTTTGAAAGCATCTTTGCTTTTTTTACATGTGTTTTTGCACAGTACTGTACACTAGATTATACAACGTTTGGGGGCTATCTTACACTCCCCTCCGTATCGCTCATGTCCCCTTCATATCGTTCTGGACTTAAAGGTTTTCGGTTTTAACTGCTCATCTCCCATAAAGTTCTAACCCTTAAAGTTTTTACTCATCAATCCCACTACCCCAAAAATTACACATAATTTACTCTATATAGTGCTATTTATTTCATTGTTATTATTAGAAACTTTATTATTTCTGTCCACTTGCAGCTTTTGGATTACACGTTGGGTCAATTGCAGTCAACATTGTGTAGGTCAGGTTTAAACTGGGTTTCTTATGGTAATAGTTTAAACAGTTTTAAACCTGTCTTAAATATGGATTCTAGTTGCACTGAACAATGCTGGGTTTTTACCTATGTCGTACACCGGAATTGTGGTCAGTTATATCAATTTCTTAATTTTTCTTTGACATAGTAAAAATAAAAAAGTTTACAGTGGACCACATGAAGTTCTGTAGAAATAAAGCAAAACAATGTGTTTTATTCGTAGCATGTCCATACTTCTCATGGCAGCATGAGGTGTTGGAGAACTCATACAGGTATGACAATCGCCTATAATCCAGAAATTCCAGATTTGAATCTGGACCATGTCACTGCTCAATTTGAGCAAGAGACCATAATCAATGGTGCCAAAATAGCAAAGAAATGTCCAAGGAGACCAGATTAATCTTTTTCTGGCTAAAAAATTACCCCTGTGGCATCACAGTGATCTACAGATTTTTTATGCTATTGCATCCAATCATTACTGAATCCCCTGTGTAGTCTTCAGTGTGTTTAATGATCAAAGGCTCAATATTTCACTGTGTGTGATTGGCTTTGCAAAAATACATAACAAATAAATTAATAACAGTTGAATCAAAGGAACTAGTGAAGATTTGTGTTGTCGAGAACAGATGAAAAACACGAAAGCCAAAAAAATTACACCCATTAACAATAATTACTATCCTGCGTTTTCCCCTCCTAATGACAAATGAATTTGATATCGAATCTTCATCCATCCATTTTAGCTCGGTGGGGAGTGAAGAGTCGGGGTCTAATACTGCAGACAGACTGCATGAGATCGGGAACACCCAGGACAGAATGCCAGTCCATAACATTGCCAGGGACATACAGACGCATTGGCGCATTGCCAATACTTTAATAACTTTAAATAAATAATTAGAATTTTATAATGACTGCTAGTATTACAAAGGTGACTCAATAGTAGCAGGTATTGCTATTGACCATAAAATTAACATTTTGTATACCATAGCAAGACCAGAATGCATTTGTTAACCACTTAAAGGCACCAATTAGAAAAATTTCAGTGTTTTTAATTTTCATCTGCAATTAGAGGGAGGATGTTTTAAGCCAAATTCCCACAAATGGTACCAAAAATGATCAAAGTCAGCAGGAGAAACACGCCGTGTGCACTCTTTGAAAGGGGGGTGAGCACTATCTTGTGTGTTACTCCAGGAGCATGTCCAACAACTAGATCATGGTAAGAAAAAGCCTCACTCACCCCCTTTTGTATTCGTTCTCCTCAGAAACAGGAGATTCACCAAATTCAATCTGAATTCTCTTGAGATGTCAGTGCTTCCCATTTGTTCCACAATGGCAATCATGCTATTACACATTGCTTGCTTTGGATACACTTTCCCTACTTTAACTGCTCTAGCCCATTGGAGCACTTCTCCTTCTGCAGAATGGTAAATTCATGCGGAGACATTTTTTTTTTTTACAAGAACTTTGCATTTGAAGATCCAGATACCTCCAGCAGCTGGTTGTAAACAAACAAACCTCCTAGTACTGAACAAGGCACATAAACTCTTATATGTAAACAGACCCCTAATACCTCCGGAGGATTTTAGTTCAGTTGGGATTTCAACAAGGAATCCTCAGTCCTGAAATGTCCTAGACTGGCAAACCCATGTCTTGAGACGTCCACCGATTTAGCGAATATCCAGGTTGATCAGCAGGCTAGCAAAAGTCAGCACGGAAATCATGAACACAGGAGTTTCTGCTATATTTTACAGTGCACAGCGGTTATCAAGAGCAAGTACACATGGTGTTGGGGAATGTTTGCATATGTTGCTGAGGATTGTCTGACACAGGGTTTAGTATTTGGGAGAAAATGACCTCTGGTGGTGAACCCAGATGATGTGTAGTGACGATGTAACAGTATTCGTTAATTGGTTCACTCTTTTTATAATAAATCAGTAAGTTTACAGGTTCATATAGACACAATGCATTTATTGTGTGCGGCACATTGTTAAAAAGTCAAATCCATGGTATCACTTTGCATTATTAATCTTCTGGGATGCCCTTGTGCTCATACTATGCATCTATTTGTGACTTCTTTTTGAAATTATGAATTATTTTTGTAAAATTAAATTTATCAAATAAAACAATACATCAATACAGTGAATGATCACTCAGTATATCTACTAATCACTGATGCTCAGTTTGTGAGTGGTCCAGTTCTGCCCACTGGAGGGTGGGTCAATGGCCTCGGGGGGACAACCGCACTTTTGTTTTAAGTTAACCTATATAACTATAATGTCCTCCGTTCACTTGTGAAAACAGGCCTTGTCATACACTTGTCATTCCACAGGCCTTTTCCCTGTTATTCTGTGTGCAATGAGTCATCACCCTACCAAAATAAAACCCAGATAGGGATTTATCTTATTCATGCAGACACAGGCGAGGCAGCTGAACTGTCACACTGACCGAGCCGCAGAGCTGCAGAGATGCAGGAAAATGAATTTTCTACAAATGGTGACTGACCTAAGCATGTCAATATTTTCTACATTCTTCATTTAGTTATAAAAGGCCCACCATTATGAGCTAACCAAAGAACCCCTAGCAATGTACCATTCGCAGGCTGAGCAGTGCTCTAGCTTTCCCGGTCACAATTAGCAAATGACATGAGCTGGATTCTAACCTGCAAATTTCAGCTCAAAGGGCTCAATACCCTGATAATATGGAAGGAAACAGAAATGTCACGCATTGCCCTCTGGAAGACTATAAAAGGAACAGTGCTTTCATAGTCAACATTAAAAAATGCAGATTCACTCATCCATGGTTTGACTGCTACTTATTTAAGGTGGGTGAACAACTTTTTTCAGTGTATTATTAAAATCAAGTTATGTACCTACTATGACATAAGAATTAAATTTTTTTTTAAGTTTGCTTATAATTTCAAATTGCATTGCAGATTCCAGGTTTTAAAATGTGACTGTTGCTGTTTAAGTTTATTTCCAAGGATTAATAAAAAAAACGAAAAAGTTTCATATATAATCCTGGTTTGCTTTTCTTATTAGATTTAACCACTGCCAGTCTATTTTATGAGTGTGGTTGGTTACTTAATCTAAAGTTAAAATGTAATCAAAGCTAAACATTTCTGCTAATTTAGCTTTGGCTAGCTAGATCTTTTCAAAATTATTAAAAGGCAGCACCTTTTTATTACATATAAATTCTTCCGCAAAAATGAATTATCTCAGATATTATTTTTACAAATTAATCACTTAAAGAAATTTTCTATTTTTTTCAAATCCTATTCCATTTTGTGCGTACCTAGCATCATCTCACATCATTGTATCATACATTGATAACGACTATAATAGCTTTGCATTTCAAGTTAAAATAGCTGATCAAAGTTCAGTGTTCAGGGTTAACTTGTCAATTTGTGACCCTGCTGAGAACTTGGGCATGGATCTGGGCAACCTGGATTTGAATCTAATAGCCAATAATTCATAGACTACGGGCAACTCACATATGCTACAGTAGTATATTAGAGTCTTAAGCACATAAAAAAATTATGTTATTAAATGAAAAGTTTAAAAATATAGAATAAATAAAAGAGGGTAGTAAACTAAAAACAAAACAAACAAAAAAAAAAATATATATATATCAATATTTGGTGTGACCACCCTTTGCTTTTAATATCGTATTTTTTACCCACTAAATTCGAATTAAAAACCCAAAACTGCACTGTTTTCTTCAGTAGTTCTGCATTTCAACAATCACAACAATAATCAGAAAAATAAACAGCGGAAAATTGTCAGCATTTTAGCAATATGATCATACAAAGAGGCTGCCCCCTCCTGCAGTTTTACAACCCACCCCAAGTCTTTTCAGAGACACCACACCTTTTACTGAAAAAATCATGATCCCTTATCAAAATGAAGTTGTAGATGAAAAAGTGTCAATAGTTTTATATTTGATATCATATTTGTGTGCTCACTTAATCCTCTATAAATCCAAACTAGGTCTGGTCAAATCATTAACATTCATTTCTCTGCATAACTCAGCAAATTAAACTGGCAAAAACCAAATGACTGCTTGTAGCAGTGGTTCTCTTCTAATTATTTGTAAAGTTACCTGAAAATCCGTGCAGAGATTTATGAGAAATCTTCATTGTTATGCTTTGCCAGTCTCATTTGCTTTTGTCTGTTCAGGTAATCCCAGACAGCATCGATAATGTTGAGATCAGGGCTCTGTGAAGGCCATCATCTGTTGCAATACTCCTTGTTCTTCTTTTGGAAAATAATGTTTGGAAAATGCTTTTACTAATGCAGAAGACAAAAAAAGACTATGCATCACAAACTACATTTATAGAAGCTAGGGTACCTTAGACTTTAGCACAGTACTGTACTTAAAAATACATCATAGTAAGTTTGTGGTACAGTACCAACCTTAAGATTAGAATGTACATACATTAAATAAACATCAATATTTGAATATGACTTATTCTTTTATAATGTTAGTTTAAGGATGGACAAATCAAACAAACACCCTATCCAGAAAACATACTTTTTTTTTGTTTTTTTGTTTTTTATGTATTGTTGCTGCCATGGAAAAGGAGATTATTTTGTGTGTGTGAATGTTTGTGTGTAAAAAAGGTGAGACAGTATGGAAAATGCAAAAAAAAAAAAAAGAGTCATTTGAAAATTCAATTCACCCTGTTATTATATTGAAAACACATTAACACATTATTTTGATGTTTTACTTTGTAAATTGTATTTATTTTTGAAAATATACAAATTTCAAATCTGATGACTGCAACAAGTTGGGACAGTCGACTGTTTACCTCTGTGTAACATAATACACTTATTAAGCGCTTGGGCACTGAAGACACCAGTTGGTTAAGTTTAGCAGGCAGAATTTTGCCCCATTCATCCATTATGCATTTCTTCAGCTCCGCAACTGTACGGGGCCTTCGTTGCCTTATTTAGCGCTTCATAATCCGCAACACATTCTCATTTGGAGGCAGGTCAGGACTGCAGGCAGGCCATGCTAGCACCCACACTCTCCACTTACGCAACCATGCACCGGGCAGAATGTGTTTTGGCGTTGTTCTGCTGGAAAATGCAGCGACGTCCCTGTAAAAGACGACGTCTCTATGGCAGCATATGTTGCTCCAAAATGTGTACATATCTTTCTGTATTAATGGTTCCGTCACAGATGTGCAAGTTACCCATGCCATGGGCACTGAAACACCCCCATACTATGACAGACGCTGGCTTTTTGACCTGACACTGATAACAGCTTAGATGGTCCTTTTCCTCTTTGCCCTGGAGAACACGACAGCTGTTTTGTCCAAAAACTATTTGAAATGTTGACTCGTCGGACCACAAAACACGATTCCACTGTGCTACTCATCTCAGATAAGACCAAGCCCAGAGTCGGCGGCGCCTCTGGACAGTGTTGATGTATGGCTTCTGCTTTGCATAGTAAAGCTTTAACTTGCATCTGTGGATGAGGCAGCGAATGGTGTTGACTGACAAAGGTTTACCAATGTATTCCCGACAGTGACATCTGAGGGATTGGAGATCACGCGCAGAAGTGGTTTTCGGCCTTGCCCTTTACGGACCGAGATTTGACTGGATTCCTTGAAACTTTTAATGATATTGTGCACTGAAGAAGGTGAAATGTCCAAAATCCTACCGATTTGTCTCTTTGTCTCAAAGTGTTGGATTATTCGCTGACGCATCTGTTGGCAGATTGGCGAGCCTTGACCCATCCTTGCTCTTGAAGGTCAGGGCCTTTTTTGGAGGCTCCTTATATACTAAGATTACAAGATTGTCTCATCTGTTTCATATCACCTTCTTATTTCAACTTGTCACATCACTGTTAGTCCTAAATTGCCCCTGTCCTAACTTTTTTGGAACGTGTTGCATGCATCAATTTCAAAATAAATGTTTACCTTCAAAAAACTATGCAGTTGATTAGGTAAAACATCAAATACATCTTTGTTTTTATCAGCATTTTCCATACTGTCCCAACTTTTTCGGAATTGGGGTTGTATATACACATATAACTGAACCCAAAATATTTTTATGTTTTTGATGATCTGATTGATGATAAGACTTGGTGGATTCTGCTTTAAACAATCATGTGACTTTTCACAGGTGTCATGTGGGGTCTCCTCCTCTTCCTATTTCTTGGACTGCAGCTCAACCAAGGTACCAGTTTCTCTGCAAGCTGTGTGGTTATCACACAGGGTGCAGTCAGATGTATGGGGAGTATCACATTTGTGCCCACTCCTATGCCTCTCAAAACCTACCGATTGCAGTTGGACCAAACAGAGATGAAAACACTGAGTGAGAGAAGTCTTCACAATCTCCCTAGTTTGCTGCGCTTTAGCATAACCTGGAGCTTACTACAGGTTATCCATCCGAAAGCTTTTGATGCTGTTCCACAGCTTCTCTCCTTAAAATTATCGACCAATAACCTCTCTAGCCTTCCAAGCAGTGTTTTTAGTAAGTTAGTCCATCTTGAACAGTTGCATCTTGATGATAACAAGCTGGAATTCCTTGAGCCTGGCTTGTTTCAGGCTCAAAAAGATATGAATGAGCTGGACATCAGTAAAAACTCTCTCAGACATCTGGACAGAGATGTCTTCCACAATCTTACCAAGCTGCGGTTCCTGAATTTGGCAAGAAACTCTTTGACCAATCTGCCAGGGTCTATATTCATCCCTTTAACCAGACTCCAGTATCTCATGCTATATGATAACCAGTTAGAGTCTCTCGAGGCAGGCATCTTTGACAGCCTTACAAACCTCCTGGAACTCAAACTTTTCAACAATAGCATCAGCTATATCCCTCCTCAGTTGTTCTGGTCATTATCGAATCTGGAGATTCTCACCATGTCTTCCAATAAGATCCAATTCATTCCACAAAAATCTTTTTACTATCTACCTAAAATCAATAATCTTAATCTGTACAAAAATCCACTTGTTTGCTTACCATATCTGCTGTTTGGGAAAATGCCAAGGCTCAAGGAGTTTTACCTGTATTCCACAGATCTAGTCACTGTGCCAGATAATCTTTTTGCCAACATGAGTCAGCTGGAGAAGCTCTCCCTCAACTTTAATTCCCAGCTGAGATATCTACCAAAGAATGTTTTCTGTTGTCTGCCCAAACTCCAAATGCTCTCCCTACAATCTAATAACTTAGAAATGTTGCACCCTGAGTTATTTTCTGGCCTGATCAGCCTTGATACTTTAATTCTTAAATCCAACAAACTTTTTAACCTTGCAAATAATGTCTTTCACAATCTGCCAAAACTCACAAAAGTTGAGCTGCATAGCAATAGATTTAAAACCCTTTCAAGTGCGGTTCTCATAAGTGCATTAGCACTGAGGAATGTCACTCTGCAAGACAACCCATGGGATTGCACCTGCCCCATTCTGGACCTTGTGGACTGGATAAACCACAACCCGCATGTTATTACTCATTACAAACATTTATTGTGCCATACACCTTTGTATTTGCAGAACTACACCCTGGCCTTACTGACCTCAAAATTGCTTAATTGTGGAGTGACATCATTTAAAGTCATAGAAGTGAACTCCCCCACAAAAAAGAGCAGTCCAATCACAACAACCTTAACCTACGAGCAAAAATCTTTTTTCACCTCATCTTTTGATCTACTAATGATTACACCTACTGTTAAGGCTCAGACAGCTGTTTGGACAAAAACTATCCCACCCACTCATTCCAGCAGGTCCATAGTCCCTCGTTTGATTAATGCAGACCGCTCACAAGAAAGTAGTACTGTGATATACTCACCAACATTTTATGACATGGTTGTCCTGGAAGCCAGACCTGAAATTGTGCATAATCATCGCCTTAATGGTTGGGTATACTTGTGGACAATTCCGTCAAGCAGTACCTACAGTGCATTCCTGATGGCCATTCATATAATTTTGGTGACCACAGTGATGCTTTTGATTTTGGTAAGTGCTCTTACAATATATAGACTAAACAAGGCTATGGGCAATTTGTTAACATATGCTGGACGGAAAACCCTTTCTAGTAAGAAAATCCCAGACAAGTTATGGTATAAATGAAAAATATCAACAAATAATATTTTCTTAAACAAGTATAATCACTATTGGGATACCCAACACTGTTACTATTCAGACAGTACCTGAGCTGTAACTGATTATAACATAATCCATTTATTTTTTGCCCATTTTTTTTGTTTTATCTAAATAGTTTAGCTTTTTTTTGCAACAAAACAATATGTTATGCATTAATAACTAAATTAATCACATTGGGATAAAAGCGTGCTAAACTAGTTAATTGAAAAGTTTAACTAAAAATACTAATTATTTTACTGGCTTCATTAATAAGTTTTAAAACAAAAATGTAACCATACCCAAGTAGTCTACTAAGATGTCAGATATTTCATTGATTCTTTTGGACATTTAATGCATCTCTGGTTGACTGAAAAATCTGTCAAAAACATATTCGATCCTTAACCAAATAAAAAAAGAAAAGAAAAGTAAAAAGCATACTTTGTAATTTGTAATACTACAAATTATATGGGGTTAAATTCCATATCTTTTAAAAGTACTTTCATTATCCCAACTATACTGAAGAGGCTATTTTTCTTTTTAGAAATAATGCACCAAACTCCACTATTGGTCCCCTTCACTCTTACTCCCATATTTGTTACATGAAAGACAGTCCCTGAATCCTGGTGGAAAGCCCACTGTCAGCAAGCAGTGCCTTACTTTCTTCAGCAATAACAATAATAATGGCCCCATTGCTTATCTCCGGCGCAGACAGTCCCCTAGGCTCTGGTGGATGGGCGGCTGGCTCTGGCAGTCCCCCTGGTGAGGGCGAAGGGTGGGCGGCTCCAGCGGACGGCCAGGCACACCGGCGGTCTCCCTGGGACACAGGGCAGCTTAGGCTGTTCCCCTGGGACGCTGGGCTTCAAAAAAGTTGGGGCAAGGGGGGTTCTGGGCAGCCTCCGTGCTACTTGCGGAACAACAGAGCATGGAATTTTGCCTGACTTGGTCACGCTCGGGCCGGAAGTGGGTGGCTGACAGCCGGTTACAGCCCCCCCCGGAACTAGACAAGAGCAGCAGGTCCAACCACGACCCCTCTGGACGGGGTTATACGGGTGCTGGCTGCGGAGCCCCCTCTGGGCACAGAGTCCTTCTGTGCCATTAAAAACAAGAGACATAAAACTGTTAACTTGGTCATATTCTTTATCCTGCTGTTATGGGCCAATCAAGGGACTAAGGGAGAAAAAAAATATATCCCTTCAATTTCTCAGTGTGGAGTGAGAAAAACCCCACCCCTTATAAGCACCAGATTTTTCCTAGCCCATGTGTGCCAGCTTTGTACTCAAGCATTAAATGTGGTTTTTCCTGGCACATTTGACCAGACACAAAACCTAAAACCCTTGAGGTTCATTGGAAATGAGCTACAAAATCTAGACCAGTCTCAGAATTGGAACTTGAATCCCTGACCCTTAGCAACAACAAATTTGATTTCTACCACTTTGTTTTATTCCATCCTCTTACCACCCTAAAAAATCTTGAACTGAGCAGAAATCTACTCCTGTCGGTTCAAGGGGGAGCTTTTAGCTCACTAGCTAATCTGCAACATCTCACATTGGATAAAAACAAAATTAATATCCTTTCTGTTAGAAATATTTCTCTTTATCAAAGATGACAGAGTCGCTGGAGTCTTTGGGTATTAGAGTTTACTTGCAAGGAGCCGATACATGCACTTCGCTGAGTACAGCATCAACTGACGAGCTCTGCTCCGCAGTCCAATTTTAAGTTTTTGGATTACACACACACTGAAAAAGTAACCATTGGAGAAATATTCATACAACATTTATTGTATGAAACAGGCATTATGCATGCATGTATGTCTGCCTTTCATTGTTTTTAGCAACACAAAACTGAACTGACAACAGGGGGAGATTTTCTGTGGACAACAGCAGAAAACACCCCCAAATAAGGGTACAGCTGCAGCGCGCCCTTCCTAAGAACGAAGAACTTGAATGATTGTTGTGAATTTTTGAATAACACATAGAGGATCTGTAATGTGGTTTTGGTATGATTGAATCAGGGGATTGACCCTAAATTCAGTTTTAAAGCTGTCAAAAAGATTTATATTGTTAATCGGGTCCAATACATTTTGTGAACTTTAACTTCTCTTAAGGAAATGACAGGTAAAGAAAGAGATCCACTGCTCTTAATATTGCAGCCAAGAACCCCTCCCTTATCTCTGCTTGCAAGGGGTTAGAAACGCCTCTAAAGACTCCAGACCTCCAAAACTGGTGGATTGGTCTGTCAGATAATAACGTTCAGTTTTGCACATGTGGTTCTCCACCAGTTTGCTTTTCTCTCTGAAATATTTGGGCAACTTAGGACTTTTTTTGCTAAAAAGGAACAGGTAAGATTTTCCTTTCTCCGCTTTAGATATGAATTGAAATGGATGACAAAACAATACAATTAACTGCTTGCACTGTTAATACAAAGCTGGGAAAATGATAAACGTTGGAAGAGAGTAAACTGCTTGGGTAAAATACATATGTTTGGTTAACAAAGATTATTTTTTTATGTCTAAATTACAAAAAAGGAATAAAAAAGATTTAGATTTAGATTTAACTAAAAAATAAAAAAATACTGACATTTCTTATTTCCAATACAGCATGTATCAAGGAAACTACGTGTTTCTTCTGCCTCTGTTATTTGAATGTGCTGAAGTTTTTCAAAATAATTCTGTCAATCAAGATGTCTATGGAAAAAACATAGATCATATCCCAAGGACTCTGAAAACTGGTGCTACCGGGGTAAATTTTTTTGAAAGTAACATATCTACCATTCCATCTGGGGCCTTCAACAACAATCCTCAGCTGGAAAAACTTTACTTCCTTGGTACAACCACCTTTTCCATAGAAGCAGGAGCATTCGAAGGTTTAGATAATTTAAAGGTTTTAGAGATTTCAAGTACCCAATTGACATCGGTACCTGTGGGAGTTTTTAAGAATCTGAAAAAGCTTAAAATTCTTGTTTTAAAACTTAACCTGATCCAATACCTTGAGAAGGGATTATTTGATGATCTAAAAAATCTGAAGGAACTGCATCTGAATTCTAATAAAATTGTCGCAATTGATGAAGAAATATTTGACCAACTTGAAAGCCTTCAAATGCTTCACTTAGCCAAGAACAACATCACCTCTGTCTCTGCAAAGATGTTTTCAAAACTAAATAAATTGCAAAACTTTAGACTCTATGGGAATCAAATAAATATAATTCCCAAAGGAATCTTCAGTGATCTACCAAATCTAAGTGAAATTGCACTACAGGGCAATAAAATAAAAGATATACCACCTAATTTATTTGCTAATAAAACGAAATTGCAAAAATTATTTTTGGATGGGAACTTATTGACAGGGTTGCCTCCAAAAATTTTTGTGGATCTTCCAATGTTAAAATCATTGACACTTCAGAAAAATCAACTTTCAAGTTTGCCTTCCGTCCTCTTTGGAGAGACTTTGAACCTAACTGAACTTTGTCTCAATAAAAACAATCTAACTGCCCTTCCACAAGGGGTATTCAGCCCCCTGAAAAACCTCAAAAAACTTGATTTGTCTAACAACCAATTTTCCTTTTTGCACAGTGAGTATTTTTCATTTCTTAGAAACCTGAAAGACCTAAATTTGCAAAAAAACTTCATCAGATCATTGGAACCAACAGCCTTTGAAAATGTACCAGCATTAGCTACTCTCAGGCTAGATCATAACAACCTTAGAAATCTTCCAGAGGGAATATTTGATTCTTTACCAAAACTCAGAAATATATATCTAAATAACAACCCTTGGCACTGTGACTGCAAGATGGTACCTCTCTTCAACTGGATACAATCAAATAAAGAAAAGGTCAAATCCATAGCTCCAGAAACTTGTGAAAAACCTGAACATTTGAATGGACAAAGCATTATGTCACTTACTGCAGATCAACTAGTATGTCCAAGTTCTCCACCACCCAGCTCTACTTTAGTTCCAATGACAGAAAGCAGCACTACAGTTCTAACAACAACTATGATAAGAACAGCCACATCCACTACAACTTCTACAACCATGATTCCCACAATGAACACAACTAAGATTCCCACAACGCACACCCTTATGATACCCACAACCACCCAAACATCCATGATTCCAACAACAATGGAAACTATATTGCCCACTACCCACCAAACAATCCCCGTGTTTACAAAAAATTTGATTACTACTACATCAACTATTAAATTAAGAACCACATTGCTCCCCACAAAACTGACCACCACATTGTCCTCGACCACACTGGCAATAACTTCTAAAGCAACAACCACACCAGAAAGCACCACCCAATACATAGCCATCACCCTGACCATGTCATCTAAGGTGCTGATTACTACTCTAATGCCAACTACCTTCTTCACATTATCTGTAACTACTTTCCCTCCTACAGAGCTACAAACAGCGTTGGTCACTACTAACAGGAGAGAGGACAGAATTTTCACTACACTAAGGACTTTCACCTGCATAAAGGCCACTGATGATTATCATCCTTCATACACATTTCAAAGAAGATTGAATATCTCTCAATGTGAGGTACAGATTATATTATATACAGTTATGTTCATTGCAGAGATTATCTACACCGTGGTCCTGGCCAAGTTTACGTATTCCCTCTACCGCAGTCTTCGGCACAGACAGAGGTTATTCACAAAAGTCAGTCTAATTCATTTTTCTTATAGGAAGGAAGTTGTCCTACAGCCTGTTTATGAGATTGAGACTTTGTGAATCTCCTGTTACTGACTCATAAAAAAGTTATTGTCTGTTAATATCTGTTATTATATGCAAACCATAGAGCTAGTAGAGGACCATGTCATTTATTGCCTCAGTCTGATAAACTCTTGTCATCAGCCCCAAATTACTTGTTTCCAGAGGTGGGATGTCACTAGTTAATCACAGTAAATTACGAACGTTACTCATATAAGGGGGCAACTGGCGGTGTAATGTTATGTACTTTTCATTCTTTTGTGTCAATTTGATTTTAAGAAGATTCTGTACTGAAATTTAGTCTAGCATATTATTCGTACAATCTTGACCTTCATGTCAACAATTGATTGCTATACACCAACAATAACACAATAACGTTTCATTAAAATATATTTAGCATATGATAAAAATTTATAAAATATATAGAAATAGTTTGTTGCATTCATTCAATATATATTGAATATATATTTTTAAATGTAAATTATCAATATATGAAAAGTATATTATATAATATTTTTCATTTACCAAACAGGCCATTATGATTTTAAAAATAGAGAAGGTGGTGTGTACATTCAGATTTAAGACAAATGGACATTACATACAATTAAAACTTTACCTGATTATTCATTTCCAGTTATTTTTCTATGTGCATAATGTATATTATATCATATTTTTTAGAAACACTTTGGGAGCTCACAATTCGTCCTGGTCAGTTTAATCATGACCATTTGTCCCTGTGACAATTCACCCTCACAACAATTGGTCAAGGAGAAAATGTTTCGATGTATTAAATCAGACCTACAGTGCTCTATAATTAGGGACCAAATCAAGTAATTTTCCCCCGTAAAAAAAGGCTTATCGGGTATGGGTGGAGACAGGGGAGTGGACTGTTATCGGCTGACCAAATTTGAAGATTGCAATTATCCATATCACACGGCTCTTATTTTATAGCTAACTGAGAAGCAGTCATCAAGCCATC
The DNA here is from genome assembly GCA_025775045.1 of Hiodon tergisus. Classification (NCBI taxonomy): domain Eukaryota; kingdom Metazoa; phylum Chordata; class Actinopteri; order Hiodontiformes; family Hiodontidae; genus Hiodon; species Hiodon tergisus. The sequence continues at coordinate 1,939 of JAOVYW010001541.1, read as the reverse complement.
GTTGATATAAAATTTTATGTTTAACATTTAACTGTTTTTTAAAATGTATACAACCCTTGCACTACCATATTTGTTAGCTCAGTTCCTTGCTGTGAAAATTTCTATATTTTTATCGAAATTTAAATTACAATATGAATAATTTATTTTACTTCTGTGAATTTCACTGTTGTCCTTCAAACTTGCTCCTGTGTTACCTATATTTCCCCTCCGGGATTAATAAAGCTTATTTTAAAATGCAAAATAATGAAAATAAGCCAAATCACACCCCCAAGCAACTAATTTACCACATATATAGAAAATTACATGCAACACAATAATTTTTGCTAAGAAAAATGGTACTTTAACTGTACACCTTACTTTCTTTTTCTTACTTTCCTTACTTACTTTATTTATTATGTTATATTTTCATGTTCTTCTTTTTTCCAATATGTTTAGAGTTTTCACTTTCTACATCCATGATCCCATCTGTGACTTTGCCCTTACATTTAAAATTCTTTTTTATTTTTTACAAGTTTTAATGTAAACTTTTACACTGAAAGCCCAGATTTAATTTCTACTCAAACAAATTGAGTTCACATTACTTAAATGTCTGTAATTTCTTTACATTACTTATCCATTCTGATTAAACTGTACTTTTTGATGACTTTTTTTATTTTACGAGTTTCTTTAATCAACTTAAGTCATCAAGTTTTTGCCTGTTACCAATGGCAACGCTTGGACCCAACTGTTTTTTAAAATGTATGCAACCCTTGCACTACCATATTCGTTAGCTCAGTTCCTTGCTGTTAAAATTTCTATATTTTTATCGGAATTTTAAATTACAATATGCATAATTTAATTTACTTGTGAATTTCACTGCTGTCCTTCAAGCTTGCTGCTGTGTTACCTAAATTTCTTTATCTTATCATTTTAGGCTATAGACTAAATCAAGTTTTGATGACCAGTTGGTAAGAAGTTATCATATTTGGCTTTACAACATATATCGAATATACATATTTTTCGTTTACATACACAATCTTATCTACGCCAAAGTAAACAATTTTAGTTCAAAGTCAATGGAACAGTGTGGAAAAAGTCTGAAATGTCTAACGTTAATGAATGCAATGATCAACTACCACATCTGGACTACACTGGAAAGGCCCATATTTGTATTGGCCAGCTCGAACACCAACGGTTAAAACATTTTATTGAGATCAGACTAGCCATTGTGTGGTGAAGATATGGAACGAGTCTGGAGTGTACACTTTTGAGTGAAAACTCCCAACGTTTGTCTGCACATTCTGTTTTGGTGAGCCAGAACTAGCACACCACATCGTTGTTTTTTCTGTGTAATACAAATACTCTATAACCTAACTGAACGGTAAACGCTAGCGATAATTCATCTCTGTAACGTTCTCTGGTCTACCACGATGTTATGCATGCCTTATAGGACTATACATAATGTAAATTCAGCTTAGCAGTAACCACGAAACTCGGGTTTAAGCTATCAGTCGTTTAACCACTCTAGAACGTTTGCCAGCGAGGTGCTAACAAGCCACGAAAAAGCTTACAGCCCAACAAAAAAATGAATGATTTTTAAAGTTTTATTTTTTATCTGTAGCCTACACTACTGGGCTACCATAGAAATTTAACACATTTTACATTTTTCCAAAATTGGCTCTGAAACAATGTTTTGTTTTCTAACTGGCAGGTCAATTTTTATTTAGCTACCGCTAACTTTAAGAATTAGCTAGCTAAGTTTGTTTGATGTCACTTGGGTCGTGTTTTATTGCATATTGTAGCGTTTTTTCGGAGTGCTACTACTCTGCGCGGATTCAAGCACTAGACCGACACCGTTTAACAGGAATCAATGCTCTTTATTTCATGCGCTTACGACCGCCTTGACAAAGGCAGAACTGGCAGTGCAAAGAACTGACAAGTACACAGAAACACACAGTAA
>JAOVYW010001539.1:0-16120 GCA_025775045.1 Hiodon tergisus | reverse complement strand
TGTATTATTGAGTGCCTGGTGTGTGTGTGTGTGTGTGTGTGTGTGTGTGTGTGTGTGTGTGTGTGTGTGTGTGTGTGAGTGTGTGTGAGTGTGTGTGTGTGTATGCGGGCGCACAGGAGTCTCAGGGTGTGTGTATGGGCACACATGAGTCTCGGGGTGTGTGTGGGTTTGTGTGTGTGTGTGTGGGTTTGCTGTTGAGGGAAAACACATGCTGTTTGTTTATACATTAAAATTAAAAGATTCCCCATTTCACAAACAATGTTAAATGTTTAGACGTCCCCTTACCCCTCTGTACACATTTAGTGCCCAAATTCCTGCAGTTTTATCAACTTTCAGTTATTGTGAAATGGCTTTTACTTCTGTCCAAATCCTGACATGCAAGGAATGGGTGATGGATGCCAGATAATCAGTGCATTGCTTTTCAGAATATATTTTGGCTGTTGTCCAGACGATGTGCGAAGAGTTCATGCTTACTTCCCAAGAGGACCACGTATGCCTAGTTCCAGCTTTTACCGTTATTTTACACTGTTTGCTCGACCCCTGTCCCTGTTTACCCCGCCTCCTCCCGTTCTCTGTTTAAATATTATGTGTCATTGACTTCTCTTCTCCCCCATAACAAAATCTTTGGAAATGTTTCCATTTCCCCCACCTCTCCTCTCTTCCTCTTTATCTGTGGATCTCTCTTTCTTTATTCTTTTCTTCATCAAACATCAATGACGTCGTCGTTTTCCTGCTGTGCCCAGAATGACTGCTCCTTTTGCCAGTCTATTTCCTCTCCTTCCTCACCTCAAGCCCGCTGCTTATCGCGCGGTCAGACTTTCTCTATAGGCCTGATACCCCACCCTTCAGCCAAGCCCTACCTTTCATCTCATATCGCACTTTTCATTTAATCTCTCCCTCAACACTTTCTCATTATTTTCCATCTGTCCTCCCTGTTGTCCTGCCTCTGTCTTTATCCTTCCCACTCTATTTCCCTTTCAGCTAAAAGCATTCCCCACAGAAGCAGGGTTACTGGAATTGATCTATATATTAAGCACACCAAGAGCATGCTGGTCATATTAGATATGCTCCATTTGGAATCTATTCAAATTCAGATTTTTGTAATCAACATTAGAGACAGCTGTGATTCTATGACATCAGGTGTCTATACCCTGTGTGTTAATTTAGAGCACCTTATCAAAGAGGATGCAAATCAATGAGACCTTTCAATTGTAATCATTCTTCGACTGTGGTCCCACCAGTCACAGAGATAACATTCACATGCGGAATTAAATCTCGATGAATCTATATTAGTGGCTGACGGGTAGAGAGAGCGGAGAGAATGTCTCCCTTGCCCTTTCCTCTCTAAAAACGCTATCTGTCCGTTTAATCGTCTCTCTGGGATAAGCTCTATGTGTATTTGTTGTGTGTGTCTTTGTGGGCGTGTCTTCAGAAAGAGCCAATTTCACGAAAATGTAGGCAATGCACCTCTCTCCCTTGTGTAATTTGCCTAGAATGACCGAGAACAACAAAAGAGCTATGAGCCATGCACTCTCTCTAATGTCTCTACACGCTCACCAAGTGTATCCCACTCTTCTAGTGTGCACAAACCCCCCGTCTGCGCTTCCCTACGTCTCTCCCAGTGTCAATGGTTAATGTCCTGGTAACAAAAGGCTTTAAAAAAAGAAAGGGGAGGGGTCACCTGGGACCCGTGGCAGCTCCTCACGTTCCCTCTCCGTATCCATGACAACCTGATCTCCTCGTCATCCCCCACTTGCACACACGTTCGCCCGTGCACACACCCCTTACACTCAACCATGCGCTGGCACACCAATCTGGGGAGAACAGATTTTGAGGAAAGCAAATAAATTATGTAGTGCGCTGGGTAGGAAGAGTAAGAGTGGGTATATTGATGTAGAGTGAGGAGGATATAGGGATCTAAGGGGCATTCGATACGCAACATTGTGTAACGCAATATCCCTTTGTCCACATCTGGGTATCTGTGTAATGGTCACTGTGTCAGTAAGTCAAGGGACCAACATGCCAGACGGGTGAATCAGCGCATTAGTTTGCATGTCGATTGTTTTCCTTTTTAATATAATAAACATGTTGTTTCAAAATGTAGGCTGATTGGCTCTGACTGGGTCAGTGAATGACATCATTCAATCGGAAACTACGTTGTCTGAATTATACTTATTGTTAGTTTTGCCAGTGTATTTTTTGTCTTCATTTAATGTCAATATTCAACAAAGAGAATAGTACCTAATTTTACTTTGGAATCCAATTCATATTCACTGGTCCAAAGGAAACATTGCGGTGGCACTCTGGTTCCTGAGGGTTCTTTTCCCCCAATATTTAACTTAATTGTGAACAAATTTAGCTAAGATAGGAACAAAATAAGCACCCATTTCAGAACAGCAAAATAAACTGCTTTTCAACTTTAACTAACAAAATACCAAAAGCACAGAGTTTTAAACCATTAACCGCAAACTAATCAAAGCCTTTACCATCCCAAAACCTTCTCCCAACAGCGCTTGTGGTCTCCCCTGTAAAGCGAGATATTACAAGCATCTGAGTTTGGTGCAATTATCTAAACCGAACACAGGTGCGCAAACAAGTTCCTGGCTGCTTGCCTGTCCATCAGTACCTGCTTGGTCGTGTCCCTGCTGTCCGAGGTCGGACTCACGGCTGCGTGCCATAATTCTGTGATTCTGTGAAATGGGCTTCAGTTCCACAAATCGCTTGACACACATCCCTTGTGTTGGAATTTTTGTTAAACAAGCATGGAAAGGCAAAACGTGTGTGTGATATGTATTGATATACCAGTTTGTCCCTTTGCGCCACCCGTCACGCTTTGCGTTTACGTGCGTATCGAAATGCTTGTAATGTTCAGTTCTGTAAAACGCGTTATAAAAACAAAGCCACGTTAATTGCCACGCCCGTCTCATGTCTGGTCCTTTTTTTGTTGTAGAAGTAATACAGTGTGTAACACAACGGTGTGTAACACAACAGTGTGCAACACAATGGTGTGTAACACTACAGTGTATAACACAACAGTGTGCACCACAACAGTGTGTAACACAACAGCGTATAACACAACAGTGTGCAACACTACAGTGTGCAACACTACAGTGTGCAACACAACAGTGCGTAACACTACAGTGTGTAACACAACAGTGTGTTACTCGACAGTGTGCGACACAACAGTGTGTAACACAACAGTGTGTAACACAACAGTGTGTAACTCGACAGTGTGTAACTCGACAGTGTGCGACTTCTGTCACATTCATTCAAGCACGCACCAACAAATCATGATCACATACTTAATAGGACCTAGTAACCCCAATGTGTTAAAATGTACAACAAACACATTTGTCACAAGAAACGACATATCAAAAATACACAAGTGCCCTATTTTTGGTAAAAAAGAATCTGTTAAATAAGGTCATGGGATCTTTCCTCAGTCTAATTAGCGATTTGAGATTTTGAAAGAAGCCCAAAGGTTTTAACTGGGGAACTTCAGTTTTAATACCTAGTGGAGAATACAAATTCTCAGGATCAGATTTTTTAATATTGTATTTTTCAGTACATTGTGTTGGCATTTGTACTGTGACATATCTCTCTCAGCTGCCTGCTCACCCCGACACAAACCCCCAAGCTATAAAACAGATTACTGATTGCTGATTACTCACCATTCTCACCAGACTGAGCACTTGATTAGTTAACAGTCAGCCTATACAGAAGTACTGTGTTTCAGCCTTTGCAGACTGTGACAAACAAACACAATAAAATGAAACAAAAACAGTATATGAATACGAACTGACATAAAACAAGTGCATGGGCAGAGAGAGAGAACCATGCACACACATCATCATAAACATCAAGACAGGATGTTATCTTTAGCAAATATGAACGGTTATTAAATTAAGCTGAAAAACCATAATGATTGACCTTATCGCTCCCTCGCTCTGACTCTCCCCCCCCTCTCTCGCTACTCTTTATAAGCCATCCCTCAGTCTTTCTATTTCAGGAAACCCGACTCTACTCCTCGGCCTGTCAGAAATCTCCTCTCAGTGTCCCTTCCATTCACTGTCACCCTGTGAGATATTGAAAGGTTACAGGGCTTTTCAGACCCAGAGTACACGCCCAGTTGTTGTTTAAGATGTGCCTCTGTGATACGGCTGTTTGACAGTGATTAGAGAGTGGTTACATCCTCATTCATGATACACATAAGTAACATAAACACCGTTTGTCAATCAGACATAGATTTTTTTTTATTTTGCCGGGAAATTCTTATTGTGAATACCTACATACAACCCATATTTCCATTGTTATTAAATGACATAGATGCATTATTTTTATAATAATGATTAAGTTATTTATTTTACTTTATTTAAATGAATTAAAACCGGGCCTTGGATAAGTACTAACCCTTGCTGTATTCCCATTCCATTGCTTTAAAGACTTTTAAAATAAATAATGACTATTAATATTATGTTATATATAAATATTATTTATTATTATAATATATTGTCAAAACTTAAAATTGACGGCCATATGCAAATGCTTACCATCATTTTTCAGAAATGATGTATGAAATTGTACCGTTTGTGTAGTAAATGTCATTTAGTAAGAGAGAGCTCTTTGTTAAATTGATTTGATGGAATTGAATTTTCTGATTGAGTATTCTGTGTTTTTATAAAGGTTAAAGTATTTTTTATGGATTTGCCAAATATGGTTATCTACTGACCTGTGTGGAGTTTGCAAGTTCTCCCCGTGTCTGCGTGGGTTTCCTCTGGGCCCTCCGGTTTCCTCCCACCGTCCAAAGACATGCGGGTTAGGTTCATTGGCCAAGCTAAATTGCCCTGTAGGTGGGTGTGTGTGTGTTGCCCAGCGATGGCCTGGCGTCCCATCCTGGGTGTATCCCTGCCTTGCACCCGATGCCTGCTGGGATCGTCCCCGGCGACCCTCACCAGGATAAGCGGTTTCGAAAATGGATGGATAGATGGATGGGTTATCTACTGACATCCCAAGTCTAAGCCAAAGGCATTACAATGCTGTAATACATTTCCAATACATTTGTCTTTTATTAAGATGTTGACTTAATTTTTTAAGTTAATAGTTAAATGTTACTAAATGTTACATTTACTATAAATGGTTTGAATTCTTTTCAGATGGTATTTGTTCATCCAGGATAGAATCCCGGTCCATCATTGGGAAGGAAACTCATTCATACACAACCCACACAAACTCAGGGAGAACTTGCAAACCCCACAGAGACAGTGACCCAAGCAGGATTTACATTTCTCTCTCTCTATGGTGAAAAGGCTGTACGTTAATAAGAAACAAACACTCCCATAACTAAAGGAGGAGAGAATCCGCTGCGACACTATGCGAATTTCTAGGCCTTCCACAGGACTGAGCACAGGAGTTAGAGGTGTCTTTCCCCGAAAGTGGCTACTTATTCCAGGAACCAAGGAGGCCGGTCCCCTTCAAGCTCCTGAGAAAGATGTTGATGACTTGTTCATCTATTCCCTCGTGTATTCCCTGCCTCGTGTATTAAGGCACAAAGCGAACTCCCTTTCCCACAAAGATGTAAATGATGCCATTTTCACAGCAATCTTGCTCCACTCTTCTCCGTAACAGAGAAGTCCTGTTGTTCATCCCAGGTCGGACTAAATCTTTCCGCATCGAAACAACGGTGACTTGTGTCTCATGATACAAGCTTCCAAGTAAGATGTATCTTCTGGGCAGGCATTGTAATCTTTAGCTTAGTTGATCTGGAAAGTCATCCGCTTTGTGTTGACTTTAGTGTCTTAACTTTCTTTATGTTATTCTGGCGAAAGCATTCTAATGTTTTTTTTTCCCAAACAGAAGCGTTTTATGTTAACCTTCTGCAGTTTATGGTGGCATGTTTTGGTGTCTTCAGATTATCATACCATACTTCCAGCCAGTCCCACTAAACCTACATTGTTCTCGGTACCTACTGAGATAGAAGGTGATTTCACTCCTTCCAGACCTTACAACACTGGGGCGTGCATCGGTTGTGCTGCCTCCATGGAATTGCCCTCTCCCAAGCAAATTCATTCTATTGAAGTTCCACGCTGGACAAGGTCACAACATCACAACATCAAACCATCACACCATCACACCATCACACCAACTTGACTGCTGCCCTTCCTGGTGGCTAATCAGAGCTATTACAGGGGAAACCCCCCTCAGGAGAAGGAAATCCCTGATACTATCCCAGTAAAGCCATTACAATAACTAAAGCTAAAGCTAAAGCCCCATTGTCTACCAAGCAGAGTGCAACCTAACACCCAGCCAAATGCCAAGGGCGGTTAAGACAGAAATGCAACAACTCTGGCCTTGTGAGACCGGAAAGCATCAGTGACTGATGACAGCGCCTAAAGATCTGAAACAGTCCGCATCATAGGTGTGACAGAAAAGAAAAAAACCACAGGTCCAGAAAAGACCCCAAAACTCTCAACTGGACTGAGGTGCAGAAACACTTACTTTGCTTTGTTAGCGCCCCGCAGAGCGGAGCTGTGGAGGGAGTGACTCACCCACACAGCAGTGGCTGGATCTGACATTCACAGTCCTGAATTATGATGTCACTCACAGAAGCCATAATAGCATGCGGTTATATGCCACTCCCAGACAATGACTATTGATTATAACATTTTCCCAAAATTTTGTTTGTACTGTTATTATACCGCAACAAAAACCTGCAACATAGACAGCTAAAAATGTAAATAAATAAAAAATATCTCCATTCTACACTATTATCAAAGTTAAAACTAAATGTAAACAGACTCAAAACCATGCATCAACATTACATGCTGCCAGTCATGTCTGACAATGCCATGTCTGACCTCCTGTCACTTAGAGTGACAAACTAAGATTGCAAATTGTTAAATTAAATGCAATAGTTCCAGGGCACAAGCACCACCCAGGAAACCAAACCTTTACATCCTTATCTAAGTTATTGGATAATTTGCCCCTCTCTAATAGACATGGAAATACTAACAAATTCTGCATGGTTGCCACTGTCTGTCTGTTTCACCACATCCACGCTCATATTCAAAGCAAGTCGCATGACATGTGGACACCTGGTGACCTTTTACAGAACCAGAAGTTGGATTAAAATCAGCAGAATTGTAGAGCCTTCTTTTTTTTGTAACAAGCCTGTTCTAAACACGTCCAGCTCAAATGTTAATATTAGGTTGAGTGTAAACTGGGAATTATAGGCCAGTGTTAGAAAAAGAACAAGCAGAGTAAAATCCCTTGGCAATTTTAGATCTTAAAACATTTATGGACATTTGGGGACTGAAAATCATGGCCCTTATAATGGCTAACTAATCCAGGGTGCTGAGGAAGTCTATAGAATACTCTGGTTTCCTTAAACATTTGCATCTTTTGGTATATTCAGATTGTATGTGACATCAAAGAACATGCAAATCTTCAATGAATCGGTTTGTCCATTCATGTGGAGTGCTCCGCCTTTGTACATCACTAAAATGTCATTGAATAGACTGTCACTAAGCAAGGCTGTTGATCAAGAATAAATCTACAGTAAAACACTTTGCTTATTGAGAGTTTTCTCTCTTAAAAAAACTGATCTGAATGGAGTTGATGGTGTAGATTCCATTCCCAGAATGTTTTTGTGTTCCAGATGTTCTCTGATTCCCTGATGCTCACACACTGACCTCACCCCTTCAGTCTCTTCTAGGCTGTATGCAAACAGCTAAATCAAATTACTGACAAACAAGTAAAGTTGGTTCAGAGGGATTTGACTGTCATTCAAATAGCCTTCAGGGAGAATAAAAAAGGAGAAAAGGAAAAGAATGAGAGTGTGGGACGTGTCCTTCTACCGGAACATGCTGAGAATTAAGGTAATCAGTTTGCAATTAAGGTGATCAGTTCGCAGCACGGATTCCCATCAGCCACGGCAGGGGATTACGAAGTCAGACACGCGGCCATGGGACGGGTGGGGTTGACCACAGGATGACACCGGAAGCGTTTCTAGTCCATCTCCCATGCTGATGTGGGCCATGACTTCTGGACAATTGCTAGTGCTTAGGTGCCACCCGAAAAATGGTGTTTGATGGAAGGTCGGGAACCCCATTTATTTGGCAGTGCCAACATACCAGACCAAGGAGTTGGGACCCTGATCAACAGGCGGTGGTGAAGCTGCCGGAACGGGAGTTTGCAGACACGTTCTCCCTACTGCCGGGGCGCACAAACCTCATAGTGCACCACATACATTCTTCCCGGGTACGGTGGTTCGGACCCGGACCTATAGCATTCCCAAATTCCGGTGGCGCTGGTACTTAGCCGGATGGGTCGGTGCGATTTTGCAGAACTTTGTTGACCTGGCCTTTCTGCTGACAGACAACCAGAAAGATCCAGACCCTGTCCAATGGATGTAGCAGTGGCAATCGGCATTCGTGACCATGAAAGTAGCTCTGTGTGGGGGACCGGTGCTGATTAACCCCGACTTCTCCAAGCCTTTTGTTTTGGAGATGGATGCGTCAGAGCGTCCAGGGTGTGGCATCCTGTCATTTACATCATCTGGAAGCTCCGTACCATCGTGCGTGAGTGCCTCATGATCAAATGGGCCTTCCTGTTCCTGCAGTACCACCAGGGCCTTTGGTTCACCCTCGTCATAGATCATGGCCCACTCCAGTGGCTCCAGCACATGAAAGACACCAAATCCCACATCACCTGGTGGTATCTAGCTCTCCAGCCATCAAACTACCTGGTGGTTCACAGCCCAGGTTCTCAGAACGTTGCGGCTGATTTCCTCTCCCAGGACCATGGGTGAGGGGGCGGCTGTGGTCCGAACAAGCCCCAGCAGCGTTCTGGCAGGGGAAGTGCATGGTAGGCGTTCGTCTCGCAAACACGTGTGAGAAGACATCGGGCACTCCTGCTGGCACCTGCTGAGAATAAAGGTAACCGATGACCTTTATTAACAGCGTGGTTTCTCTCAGTAGGGACCGGTGGTCTGGGAGACGTGTGCGTGGGAATGGAGAGGGGAACACTGGAGGCAGAGAACCTAGCTAAGTAGAAGGGCGAACAAAGATTTCCACACTTGTTTTTATTTTGGTTATTTGTTAGATTATGGAGTGAACCCGAGGGGGTGGGGGTGGGGGGGTTGGTGCTCTGAATAGTTCGTTTTCTTTTTTTTGAAGGTGTGCAATTTCAGCTGGAATAAATAAAGAGCGGTAAAAGCAAAAGCGATCTTTTCCAAGGCGGATGTGCGGAGCGTGTCACAGAGAACCTTCAGTTTATGAACTTTGTTTTGTGGAAACAAACTGTGACGGGTTCCCAGAGCTGGGGGCTGTAACTACATCAGAGCCTCAAAGAAGTCTATAGAATACTCTAGGTAAGGTATGGACTGCTCTAATCATTTTTCTGGTAGGGGGATTGTGCCAGGTGTGCGGTGGGTGAGGGACAGGCGTGCCAACACACATAGATAACATTGGAGCGGCGGGACTCAGATACTTCAGACCGATAACTATCAATCGACCAAGGTTGCTGCGGGTATTTAGAGGGGGAGTGTGTAGCTAAGCTCTTTGAGGATGAGTTTGATGCAAGACAGGGCCATCACTCCTTTGAGTCGAGATAGCATGCAGCGATCAAGCGATCAAGGCTTGATTCCCATTTGAGGTCCAGTTTACCAACACATACAGGGTATATTTATGTTGGCGTTAATTATTTTTCAGTGAATCAATCCATCAAAATATTGTTTTTTTTTTTAGAGTCTGTACTTAATTGTTCTACACACGTGTCACCACATTGTGTATGTGTGGAAGGTGTCTCCCCGTCTCCCGCTCTCCCAGTCACCATGGCAACCTCCTGACTCCAGCAGCACACAGCAATATTTCTCCCTTCCCCTTCCCCCACGCCCATTCTCCCATCCCCCACTCCATCTCTCCGTCGACAGTTCTCTCCCTCTCTTAGTCTGTCGCCACTTATCCCCTTTCCTTGTCCTCATCTCTCTCTCTTTTAGTTTTTATCTATTCTGTTTTATGGTTGAGTATCTTCCCATAAATATGTCCCTATCTGTACCATCCTCCTCATTTTTCTCCTTCTGCCTCTCCCTCCCCACCTGGTCCATATTTTCCCTTTACTTTAGTTCTTCCTTTCAATGGCTCCCATTAAGTCGATCCCTCCTGCTTTTTTTTCTTCATCGTTTCTTCATTTCAGCAAAAACAACAATGATACTGTTCGCAATTGAACAACAGGACATTAACAATAATTACAAAGGAGGATATATTCAGTACAATCTCAATATAAGGCAAGACAAGACAAGCTACCTAAGCACATTCCTTTCAATACATGCCACTATACACTGGGTCCTCAATACATTCCCACCCATCTCCCTCATCGGTTTCTACAGTGATTACTGGACAGTAAAGACAAAGTGAATTTTCACTGAGTCTTTTGTAGATTCAACACAGAATTCCATAATCTATACTATGTGTGCAGCTGGTGACATCAGTGAGCTTCACAAAAGCAGAAATTTGTAACATCAAAACCCCAGAAAACCCTATCAATGATCAGCATGGGACTGCCTAATTCCTTGTCCGTCACACATCCTTATCCCCTCCACAGCAGGAGAGCCATGCCTCTTGAAGTGGGAGTTTACGGTGACCGGTGGCTACGCATGCGGTAGACGTGCTCAATCTTTAAACAGAAAAGTGAAACAAGCTTATTAGGGTAACTGAGCCAAACAAACATAGAGGGAGCGTTGAACAGAATGACGAGACACAGCTTAAACCTAAGGACTTGTGTAAGCAGTGACATGAATGAATTTGGGTTGCATTGTCGGTATAGGGTTTTAGTTGAGACTGGGGTCAGAATTATGAGTTAGGAACATTGCTCACCACATTCATGCAATCACGCGTAAGATGCTTGGCTTGACTTGAGATGTTATACGGTGTAATGCAATGAACGGTCACGCTGTTTAAATTCAAATTAATAAATGCTTACAAGGCACTTTAGATCAGGCAGAGATTTTTTTGGAAACATCAGCATTATTACATATGCACGTATGTGTTACAATAGGATGTTCATTTAGCAGGCAGTCCAATCCAGAGGATCTCAAAACTGCATAAGGCAGGTAAAAACAAAATGAAACCAAAGTTAAATAGATACGCCACGCTGAGAAATATTGTGCAGAATGTAGTATAAATGCTGATATTGCAGAAATCCGATAAAGAATGAGTCATTAAGCTGACACCATTCTCAGGGGGAACTACAAAGCAACTAACATGGGGCATGGTTGTACACTGCACCCATGTATACAGCTGAATATTTGCTGAAGCAGGTTAAGAATCTTGCTCAGCCATACAAAAACAGGGCCCCGTCTGGGACCTGAACCAGTAACCTTCTGAGCTTAATCAGCAATCCACCTGCCGCCCCAGTGTTAACAGTATTAAGAGCCAGCATGGCTGAAACAGGAGACTCACTTTGACTAGGGCATAATCGTTGAAATGCGGTTGGCAGGTGACTCAGTAACAAAAGCAACAGAAATTGAATCACTATTAACATTGGTTATGATGATGTCACCCTGGGGGAAAAAGGGCTGATGTTCTCATGCAAGGGCAGCCGTAGAGGGCCAACTCAATACGCATGACACACACTTCAGTCTAGACTGAATGGCATTATAGGAAAGCACCAACAAACAGCTGAGCATCCTCTCCCAATGAAAAGATGGTAGGAAGAAATATTTTCAGGGTGGGACGACACAGATGGATTTCAATCTGCAAAACCTTAAAAAATCGAATCTTTCAGTTCTGGAAATGAAGGCAATGGATCGCTAACCAGTGGATAATTGTGATTACATGATCGGCCACATTTCATCGTGTTTCCTTGTTACAGCACACTACTACACAATGCAGGGTAATCACAGGCATACCATAATGTAGATGGAATCCAAAATGGAATAAAAGCACTGGGCCAAAAGCACCACACAAGTTATACGGTATGTGGGTAGTCTGAAGAGAGTAAAGATAAAATGGATAAGAGATAAGAGATAAAGATAACCAGGCATCAGTCCCTTTTATTATCTGTGGCACTGTCTGAAGAAGTGTCTATATCAGCAGTCTTGATATAAACAATATGAAATAAATCAAGGAATGTAATTTAAATGTAAAAAAGTCCTAGAGCATTAATACTGAAGTTGACAAAAAAAATATTATTGTTATACCTATTGAAATAATCCGTAACCAGTCTACAACTCACTCTCAGTCCCTCTTTCCCGATATCATCGGCATGATACATAACCCCCCTGCTGGTAACAGTCTCGCTTTCTCTCTCCCTCTGATAGGTAATAGAAGATGACAGGAAGAGCAGACCCCGGTCTGTTACTCCGAGCAGGCAGAAAAAGAGAAAATATGGACATGTTGACATAGGCACATGCCTTGGGCCAGAAGACCAGTACAGAGGCAATAGATACACAGCTCAGCTGGCGTCCATTGTGTGGATGCACACACTGTATACGCGCTGTACCCACACGCACACACTCATACAGATATGAATATAATGATGAGGATGGGAATGCACACACACACACACACACACACACACACTAACCTACACACAGAAAAATAAAGATAATGACGGGAAAACCCACCGTCTTTATTGGGTCCATGTTTCAATGTGTTAGTATCACACATGCTCTGACCAATATGGGTTCGTGTTTATCATGTCAACAAAAGTAACCGAATTGAGAGGGACATAAACCCCTAGTGTGAAGGTCACTTAGAACCATTGTCAACCAATTTAACATCAATTCAGTTTGACGACAATGAGTAAGAGGGTATGTGAGAGCAACAACCCTGTCAAGACTGATTCTGAGAAGCTCTGCTTTTTATGTACCAGAAGCAAAAAGAAACACTTTGAATAATACTATAAATAAGAGGAGGCATCTGGTTAGCCTGAAGGTAGTTTAATAAGATTAAGATATTCAAGACAGAGAGAAGGACAAAAGAGAAGAGAGACAGAAAGGGTGTGAAGGGAAGAAATTCTCTCACCACAGATAGAGATGCACCTCCTCCTACCAACCTGTAAACCTACAGGTTTTGGGCATATGACTGTGTGCATTTGTCTCTGGGCTTGGGCAGTGTTAATGTCTCTCTCAGAGTAGAGTGCTGCAGTTGGATATGTACTGTGTGGTTCTCTTTGTGCGTGTGCGAGAATGTAAATGGGAATTTCTGTTGACGTGAGCAAATGAACACATGAATATAATCAGTATAGTAATACAATAATAAAGTATAGTAAGTATAAGTATAGTAATACTGTAAGTGTGAGTCAGTGATTAGTGATGATGAAAGCCAACCCCCCCTCCCCCCCCCCCACCCCGGTGGAAACTTATCTCAGCCCATGTCTTGATTTTATTGGGAGTGAATATTAATGGTGGATTTAGTTAATGCATCTTCCTCCCCCACCCAGCCACCAGACCTTCCCCGCTCCCTCTAGCCTCCGTAAATGTAATAATTTAAATGGTTAATGACCTCATTATACTCGTTAATGATGAGGTTCCTGTATCTGTTTTCTCCCATTATTTAAACTCTGTCCCCTTCTCTTTTCCTCAATTCAATTTAAATAGCGCTATTAGCATGACAGAAATCCACTCTTATGTGGCTGTGATAAAAGATGAGCTGTAACAGCCAAGATGTTGCATGGGATCACATGTTTTTACTCACAGTATCTGCTTGTCAGTCTCTCTCAACACATCTCAACGTCACTCTTCACCTCCCGCCATGCCAGTCTTCATCTCCCCCTAAACACATTCACTCTTTCCACTCCAGGCTTGTCCTCTTTTCCCTCTTGGTCCCTACTGAGAATAATTCTTTTCAGCATTTTTCCGTTGTCTCCTCCCTTTACTTAGCTTCACTGCAGGCATTTTGTGAAAATTCGATGCTGACTGGAGATGCCATGGTATTTTATCAAGCATCTTTCGATTTCAGGAAAAAAGTTACCTTTTAATAATTAAAATCCAAATGAAATAAAACAGGAAACTCAATAAGTTAGTGTGGTTGAGTGCATCAATAAATCCATCAATGTTAGGAACCGGCAAGGGTGAAAAGGAGAGAGAAACGAATTAAATAGAGAATACTTAATATACTTTGAACGTGATTTATTGGAACCACTTTGTTTTCTGGGAAAAAACCCCCCAACATATCTAGGATAGACTCCAGTTAAGGAGAACATTCAACCTCCTCCACTCACCCCTCCTACATACATGCCCCCAAAAAATAACACTGGGTTAGGGACTGCCATTACTTTCCTGAAATCCAACATGAGCCCTGAATGTATTTTGTAACAAAGAACGTGTCCTCTACTCACTTTGGGACCATCTGCTGTTACTGAACATGAACGAGTGCTGCTGCACAGAAAGGGTAACACACACCACAATATAACAAAATAAAGCCAGAAACATGAGGCGGTCTGCTTCCTGAGAGACACGCTTTCCAGTAAGGTGCAGATGTCACCTGCCTGATCTCCCAGGGCAAAGGGAAGCCACTCTCAACATCACACACCAGATGGGGACCAGCTAATAAATGAAAATGTGTTTGTGGAAACAACTGCGAGCGAAGCTTCAGCTGTTCTGCCTTGTAACATTGTCTATATTTATCACAATAAAAGCTAAATCACACAAGAGCTTGGGCGAATGTTTGTGGTAGCCCTATCACAGAGGAAATGAAGGAAAGACAGGAAAGTAAGAGAGTGTGAGGTACCCCCGACTGGGGAGGGGTAGAGGAGAGGAGCAGAGACAGAGAAAAGGAAAGGGGTGGGGCAGCAATTGCAATTTCTTGATGTACCTCGAGCAGTTATACCGCGAGCAATGCTGGTTTGTTATTAATTCATGCTCTTAATTCATATATAGCACGCAGTGCAAGCTCCCACCCCATTCACGTCAGCCTACCCATCTCTCTCTAATGAACCTCGTCCTATGTTGTACTATAATGCCCCGGACACGCCAAGAGAGGCAGGGTTATAGACTTTACTTGCCCTGAACAGGGAGAGAACAAAAGTGATGTTGTAGACCCATGCTGTGATTTAACTTGTGAGTACAACAAGAGACATTGTAGAGCTCTGGCCGTACCTAGGCTCTGTGCTGGTTTTTACGCTGAGATTCATTTTACGCAGACCTAAACAAAGCTTTGACATGTCCATTAATAAAAAATGACTTAGTCTGATAAACATCTGCTTAACCAGTCAGGAGGATGCTGGAACGCCTCATCACACAAAGCTTTTAAACAATTCAGATCTTGGTCAAGATCCCAGCTGGACGGGGGGTTTCGTCTCCCCCTCACCTCTCATCTCCATGAGTAATGGGACGGCACCCTCAAAATAAGTTAGCAGTATGTACAGATAATACACACCAATGTCCTGAGATCTCTGCCCACGCCCATGTGTTTACCACTACCACATACATCACAAGTGACAGGCTTGGTTGACTGGCCCATGTTTGTTCTGACAAGCACAAAACCCTTGGGAGCTGAAAAGAAGCAGAAGAGGGAAATTCCTTCCATTTCTTAAGACAAAGACCCCATTCTGTCAGAGAAAGAGGGGAGAAGGAAGAAGGGTCAGGGTCAGAGAGAGAGAGAGGAAAAGAGGAAAAGAGGAAGATGGGAAAACAAGATCATTAGAAAGAGACAAAGAGGTCTGACTCACACAATTTCCCTCTCTATCCCTGCGTTCATCTCTCCTTCATCTCTCCTTCATCTCTCCTTCATCTTTTTTGTTTGTTCTTTTTCATTTTATCCCCTGCTTCCCTCTTGCCTTCTCTCACTCTTTGTTCTTCATACTCAGCAGCTGGTCACACATGGTTACAGTCACTCCAGCATGCCTCAATGTTGGCATCACCTGCAGTCACACTCCTCGCCTGTCAATCAGATTTTCACTTTAGGATGCGCAATTGCCAAAATAGATTTTAAAAGCCATGGTGTTTTTTTTGTCAAGGTGAATTGTTTGAAAAATACCAACAAAGCAGTTGGTACACCCATTTTCCAAATCAGTTCAATCCAGTTGTAGTATCTGTATTAGTGTGATTTGTAATGAGAGATTTTCTTCATCCATTAACATAGGTAGAATATTCAGAAGCTCGGTTTATTGGTTGAATTAG
>JAOVYW010001537.1:0-16120 GCA_025775045.1 Hiodon tergisus | reverse complement strand
CATACCAGACCTGGCAAAAGGAGACCCTAAGACATACCAGACCTGGCAAAAGGAGACCCTAAGACATACCAGACCTGGCAAAAGGAGACCCTAAGACATACCAGACCTGCTCACGACTTTCCTGTCGATGCTGATGGGTAATTTTAGCCAGCATTGGTACTCACAGCCTTGAGACCGAGCGGTCCTCTTACCTTGCCGTAGTTAGTAGTCGTGACATTCCACTTTCGCACCCTGTTCCCATCATAGGCGTAGGAGTCCGGTGTATCGCCGACCCCCTCCTGACAAAGGCCAGTAAAACAGACATCGAGGAGCGGTCGAGGAGCGGTCGAGAATCCGAGCCTCCGTCAACGTCCTCGAACATAACCTACCTCCTGGTTGAACCTGCAGTCCAGAGTGCACCAGCCAATCTGCATCAACCCCTGAGATGAGATGAGGACCTCGTAGAGCCACTTTCCTAGCCAGAGTTAGACAAACGCTTCAACCGGGCAGGACAAGCATACGACCTAAGATGCTACGCATCACTTCAGTCAATTTTAAAAACAGCCAATTTCACCGTCCTCGTTGTAACTTTGAACTGGTTTTAGTCACTCCCGTCACTATACATGTAGAATTTTTACAAAAAGCACAAAGTCTCATTAACATGGCTACGGTCAATATAATGTTCTCAGATCATTCTGACAAATTTACCTTTAAAGACACAGGTCGTTGCTCTGATGGAGCTAAAATTGCTGTGGCCAATGACCTTGAATCAAAATAAAAAGAAAAAAAATCCCTGTACTTCTGGTCATGAAGCACATTTCATGAAATACACTTTTTTGTTAATTTAACTATCATAAATGTTACATGTCTGCAACTTAATATTTCAACAGCTCCTCAAAAAAATATTAATAAGCACATGCAATTAATTCTAGGCCAGTTAACTACCTTTACATTACTACATGACATTTTAAAAGGTGGTATGGCCAATGTATCAGCTGTTAGACCAGGCAGTGTATGAAGAGTTAACAGAGCCGTTTCTACATAGACATTTTACCCCCAAGAGGTCGTCGTCTACAAAGAGGAGACCCTCGAATCCGGTGGTGTGATCCAGGACAACAGTGGAGGGGCCAAGTCTCCCTTCTATAGCCTGATCTGGAGGGAGGGGAGAGAGAAAAATTTTGGTACTCAGTACAACAGAGACCGGCATTATAATAAACATCCATGGTCATTTGTAGAGTACAACCCAATAAACATAGTCGCCTGTATATTAATCCCTCACGTTCCCAAAATAAATGGATTCTTTATTTTGAAAAATCACGTACCAAATTATTAACAGGGTCACAGCCCCCCCTTCATCCCTTAAATTAACCGAAAAGGGGTTCAGACCTTTATCGTCTTCGGTAGGCTCGCCCTCAGACAGCAGCTTCTCCAGGTGGGCTGGTAGGTCCAGAAAAGTCAGGGGTTTCCTGATGGAAAAGAACCGGGACAGTCCCAGCCCCAATGTTGCAGGTAAATATCCATAACCCCCAAACTAATACTAATACAATAAAACAGCATTTAATATTGTGTCAGTCGATGTGTGTGTCATTCTCATAACAAAACTAAAAAATCTCCAAGTGAACTGTGGTGTCCAGGAGCGGTGTTCTCCTGGAAGACAGGCCCTGCTACAAAGGAGGATGCTGCTCATTGGGACTGTTGGGGTGGTTATTTAGAACAGAAACATAGCTGGCTACTCCTTCTGAGGGAATGGGTGGACCCGGACAGTGGCAGGAAAATGAGGCCCATACCATTATTAAACCGCCGAAAACACTTCTCACTGGTGCAACAAGGCTGGCCCCAGTACCAGTGTGTGACTTCATTTGTTGCGAACAAGACTCAACACATTCTCAACCACTCCGTCTACTTACCGTCTATGTACCACTTGATCCTAAAAGCAAAAATGAGTAACGTAGCTCTCCTGCTTAGCCTCATTTCAGAAGACTAATGCTACTAATACAAAACCAGAATGGTTACTAAAAAACAGCATATGCTTCTTTTTTTTTTTATTTAAACCGAATAATTAACCCAGGATTTCAATCAACTCTCTCAATACAATAACGGTATCATAAAGCTCTAAACACGCAAGACATAAGCCGTCATTTTTTTTTAATGTAGTTTGAAAAAAGAACGGAAAAGAGGACACGTCCGTATGAATGTCAGTCCCACTAACTGCGTATGCCAGGAGGTCTCATACTTTCCACGGATGTTAAAACACCACCTGTGATCGCACGCCCCCAGTGAGTTAAGCATACATGTGTCGAAAACATACACCGTTCCTGATCCAGCTACATTCCACCAACCAATCGCGACCAGAGCAGGCGCTACTGCTCGAATGATTCTCAGCCTTAACCCAGAAGTTAAATTCAAGAAGACGACAAACACACAGAAGAAACAAACAGTCTGCCGCGTTCACACTCATCTTTCCTGCTCTTGTTTTTAGACTCTCAGCTTCCTCATAGCTCTTATAATAATCTATCTATAGACCCATCGGGGGAAACCAGAGACCGGCACAGGGCAGGACTGCTTGCTCAAAGTTGCATGGTCCTAATATGACACAAGACCTGCAGATTGAATCACGTTTTTAAAACGTACATATTCATATTAAAAGGAGGATAACGGATGAGATTAACCTAATCTAACACGTGATGCAGGAAGAACAGCAATAAGAAATCATTTGAAAATAGTTTATGAAAAGGGGTTTTAAAAATGAAAGGTGCGGTTTTAGCAGCAGAGGCCTACCTGAAGGCAGCTGAAGGCAGGCTTTGTTTAAAGGAGGGAGGAAAGACATGGTACAGGTAATCACTCAGCAACTTCTCATTGACAATGCCTGGAAAGACAGAACACACAGGTGAGGGATACAACGGCAAAACGCCGTCATCTGAGAACAGGAGCTTCCCAAAACCACTTACTGTAACACTCAATGCAGTTCTGATCATCAAAAAGTTAAAGAAATGTGTGCGTTTCTAACCACATGCCTAAGAACTGGAATAAAGTATTATCACTAGCACATTATAGCAAAATCTACCCCTATATTTAACACTAAGAACCTTTTTTTTTATATCCTAAAAAATGACTCTGATCAGCTCATTGATCAGCTCATGAAACTGTCCATCTTAGGTGGCGCAAAAATTCCAAGTGTTTTCACCTGCCTCTTTATAATAATACAAGAGTCACTAAAGAAAACTGGAGAGCACAAATAACTTGTCTACATTCGAAAAACTGACTGATTTTTATATTTTGATGTATGCTTGGGATTATTGTCATGCTGCAATATTTCCAAAGCAAGTTCCACCTTCATACTTCGCAGTCGGCATGACGTTTCCTCAGCATGTGATTAACCACTCCTGCCCGTGGAGCTAAACTTTCCGTTTCATCCCACTACAATAGTCACAATTGCTATTGAGAATCAGTAGTGCTTTTCCAATACGTTGTATCCTGATGATGCCAGACTGTTATGGAGACACATTTTGAGCCTGGGATTTGTGGTCGAGTATATTTTTTTTACAAAAAAAAAGACAATTTGTCTGCTTTTCTCTTTTCTGACAGTTCCCTGGCTTTACCATAATGGTGAATATTACTGAGGGATTTCCACGACACTGTATTACCTCCTGTAATACCGCCGTGGAAACAGGAACCCAATTATAGCAGCCAGAAACTTTATATCGCCAGACAACGTAGATTTGGTCGAGAATTATTTTAAGCTGCTTGGATACTTGGATTGAATAGATCCAATTTCTGCATGTTTTTCGGGGTAAATTTGGCAAGAGTATGAATAAATCTGGAGGGCACCATGGATGCCTGTGTATACACGCATGCGTCTCTTTGAGCCGCAGTTAAGGAGAGCGTAGACCCATCCGGCACTCACCTGTCACCCTCGGCTTGTCTGAATCCAAGGCTAGCCGGTAGTTCCTCCGGGACAGAGCAGTACCTCCCCCTTTGGAGCTCATGCTGGTTCTCCAGGGCTGGCACTCCAAGTCTGAGGCACGTCTCTGAAAATCAGGCACACGTGTAAACTAAATCCAACGGACATCAGGTCTGCCAGGAACCCTGAGAACTAGCAAGGGGTGCTTAAATGCTTCTCAAACAATAGCTTTGTCTCCGTGTACGAAATACATATTTGAGGAGATCACACAAGTCAAATCAAAACTACGAAGAGCTACGCTGGAGTCATCTTTTTTCTATAACTACAATAAAACCTCCCAAGATAAGAGAGGTATAAAACAAAACTTGTAAAACCGCTGCAGCAGCAACGATATCAACCACCATCAGAAACTAAACTGGGTCCTGCGACGGTCTTCAGATCTGAAATGTTGTTTAATACAGTCTCACTATATGCAACCATAAACGGTAAAACGTGCGCTCTCAAGCCAGCAACAATGCTATAGTAACGTGTCTAACATTTCATTAAGTTTTCTGTTTATAAAACAAACTATTTTGAATTGCACTTGGTCCTGTAATTTCATTATTATCGCTGTTCGATGCGTTTTGTTTTAGGTCTTCTCTCCATCCGAATAAATGATACGAGATCCCATACAATCGCACAACCTTGCAACGTTACCCATATATTTTTAAACAGGCTACAATAGACAGAGTGACCATGGAGACGCCCATACTCTTCCGAGGTATTCTGTGATGTAGCAAGCTGACGGTCAGCTGTGTACTAACATGGTACTAACAGTTATACCCTCGAACGGCACTTAGCCTCGCTGTGTAGCTAGCTAACTAGAGCAATAGCAAAACCAAGATGACTGATTTGCCAGGAGATTTAGATAGTCAGCAAGCTGTCTTGCATGTAAACAAACGCAAATAATATCCAAACAATATCCAAACAAACACGTCCCCATAAATATAGCTAAATAAAATGACTTCACATAATGACAGAATGTAGAACTGCAGCTAACTGGCTAGCCAGCTAGCTTGCACGCTCACTGCAACAGCGACAGCATTTTAGACATCCGGCTATATAGCTGGTTGCAGGTAGTTACTTACTTCGTCCTTGAATGTACTTTGTTATCTTTCCAAAACTGAAAACAATTTTCTTTTCAAGTCAAACAGGGGGTGAGGTAAGGTCCGGATTGAAAGGCGGTTAGGAATCCAGGCTTCCCTTTAAATTTTGACAACAACAATCCCTCTCGGAGTACGATTCAAATCTACAGGGTGTCGCGTGGATCAAACCAGGACTGAATGAGTAAAACGTGAATTTCGAATCCCAATAAAATCCTTAATTGTTCATGTATCCTTAACTAATAATTTTGCATATTACATTATTTTATTTTTTTTAAAGATATAATTAAGTCACTTTAAATAAACTTGACGCCCATGTCGTTGGACAAAACATTAGGCGACAACTGCTGATACGCTAAAGAAAAAACCTATTGAAATTAATGTGACCAACACTGTCCATGTGACACATGTCAATACACAATTCGTAATTAAAACCGAATTTATTTTCGGGCGATTATATTGCGTTTATGGGAAATTAGATGGTATTTAAGTTTAAGTTGACTTTAAGTTGAGTCCGATGTACCCATCTTACCTGGTCATAGTGATATGGTTGTTAAACACCTTTTATAAATGCGAGAGAGAGAGAGAGACAGAAAAATAAAGTTAAAACTCACTGTTACCTTACATCATAAAATGGCTGCTTTCTACACAGAAGACTTGCTCCTTAAACTGAAACATAAAATTGAATAAAGTTACATTTACATATTGTTGCATGAGCAATTTCATTTGGCGTAATGAATTTGAAAAAATGCTCTAAAATGGCAATACATTTATTTCACAGATTTTTTTATTATTAATTATTATTAGTTATATGCACAGCAGAATCGTTACCATGTAATGATCTATACCTTGCTAAAATGAGAAACAAAAAGGTTATGATAAACACAGTTAACAGTACATGAAAACTGGCGGAAAAAAACAAAACAACATTTGCTTAGTTCACAGATCAGAAAATAAAACTGAAATGGAATGAGGAGCAGGAGGAGCCCCCAACTTGGTGTCTGCTGCAGTAACTGATACTGCCAACAGCTGCTCCACTGAGCAAATCTCCAAGTTACCCTGCTCCTGTTTCAATCCACGTCAAGGAACGCGATCCTCTTCGCCACTCTGTCCTCCCCGTACTTCTCTTCGAGCTTGTGCTGTATCACGTCCTTCGACAGGAGGAGATCATCGTCGTGTCGGTCCCAGAAGGGCCCCTGGGACCTCGCGCCGGGGTCTCGCGCAAGCAGGAAGTCCAGAGAAACCAGGACATCGCCGCTGTTTATCAGCAGGGATTTGGTAACGCTAACCAGTCCTTGCTCTGACTCCCTCATCAACATACGGAGATGCTCTTTCGCTTCTTCAAGCTGAGTTTGAGTGAAAGGGATCTCCTCCTCTTCGACCTCCTCCTCCTGAGACTCGTGCTCAAAGAGAAACGTGTGGACCTTTGAGGCTGAAAGTCCATTCCTCATTTGTGCCTGGCCGTCGGTATTCTCCGGATGAGCAGTGGGGTTCTCAGGCTGTGGCTCTTCTGACGTCCCGTGGCCGTCGCCATGTTCCTGGATCTCTTCACCTGTGCTCGTCTCAACCTCGTCATTGTGTGCTGTGAGGTTGGATCCTTCGCTGAGGACTACGACAGGGGTTTCATCCGCAGACTGCAGAGAAAGTAATTTACGTACAATATTCAAATTAACAGAAAACGAGGGGCTACGGACCTGGCCATCTTTAAACACAGAAGGGCTACATTTCTTAAAATCAATGCATTGTATTTGGCAATTGCCAAGGCACTAACCTGATCGGATTCCTCAAATTCCATTATTGCAGTCTCAAGAATTCCCAGTTTTATCTTTTTGGGAACACTTCGCACGTCTTCCGCGTCTGACTCACTCACAGTCATCATCTGGTCATTCTTTCCTGAAATAATACAAACCAATCCAATCATCAGCAGTCGTAAATTAAAACACAGTAGCCATTTAAACTTCCTAAAAAAAGGCAGAGAAAGTGACAGGGGTGATACTAACTTTGGCAAGTGCCTTTAATGAAAATGTCAAACACAAATTGGTGAATGAGCCAGACGGGAAACAGAAAACCCATTTTTAACACTGCACACATGTGCACTTCGCGTGCTCACTTTTCTCAGAGGTCTCCTGGTCAACCGCTTGCCCATCAGGGGTTCCGACCATCTCCTTTCCAGCAGAAGCCTTCTCCAGGGTCGCTCGCTCAGGATATGCTTTTCCGCGTTTCTCTTCTGTGTGACACACCTGGTCTGGAGGCTGTCGCAAGCTTCCTTCAGACGTGGGCTGACAACGCATTTTCTCCGGCACAATCTGATGAGGCACACTTTCAGATGAGGTTCCATTAAGAGTTTCTCCAGGCAAGGATAGTTCCCTGGTTCTCTCGGGTGAAGGACGCGCAGAGTCTTTTTCGGGCGAGGGCTGCAGACGTTCCCTCTCAGGCGAAGGTCGTGGTGGATCTGTCCGTGGGAAGGGCCTCTTTAGCCCCAAAAGCGGATTTTTCCTGTTCCCCTCCAGCCGCTGAAACAGGTGTTTACGATAGCGGTCCTTCATAGACTGCCAGCTGTGGCTGGTTTTGCCCTGCTGAGCCAACTGCTGCCACACGCGGTTCCCTTTGGCCTCGTGGGTGCGGCCACAGATGTAAGACAGAATGGCCATGTCGTCTTCCGCCGTGTACCCCATGCGCAGGCTCCGTTCTCTCCCGGAGCTTTTGGGGCACGTCTGCACCTGATCAGCGTCGAGCCGATAATCTTTCACCTCCAGCTGCAGGTTCTTTTCAACGCAGTCTCTGATGTACTGTGCGGAGACGTAGAACTGCGCTGTGTTGGCTGGGAGTCTAGCCAAGTCATCTGGCTCCGCCAGCAGAATAGCCTTGGGCTCCTGCATTTTACATACCACACCTCCGCCTGCTTTGATAACGGGCTGCAGCTGGGCTTTGGTGACACCGGGAGGCATATAGAACCGCAGGGGTTCACCTGTTACACTCACGAACAATACCGGAGACAGGGGAGAACGTCTGCCATCCGCTGTAGACGCCATTCTGGAAAGACAAACACACTTAAGTTAAAATTTGACCATTTTGTTCAGTTTAACCGTCACTGGTGGTTCCCATTTGGCAGCGGGTTTTTGGTTCAATCTGAAAGACACACTGTTTAGCGGAGCTGAAGACACGTCGTGTTTGTTTAGTTTGGATCCAATAAGTTAGTCCTTACGCCTCCTGATAGGTGGTCGACATTAGATTAGAGCAAACACATTCAATTCAAGGCTAAAACAAAACAAAAGTTTAACATTTGTGATGTTAACGAACTGATTACAATCGAACGCTCCGAAAAACTAATAAGAAGTTATCTTACTATGCGTCTTCCGCAAGTCTACGCCCCCGCGTTTCTGTAGTTTGTACAGTACAGCACAAAACGTTTTAGTAGGAAAACTACACGTATGCGTTTGCATAAGGAGCAACATGGTTAAATTTCACTTATTTAACATAATATAGCGTCAAGCCGTTACATTTCTATTTAGCTGTATTCAACAAGTTATTTAATATTGCATTTCAAATTCCATAGAAAGGCACCCTCGCATTTATGATTAAGAAAAAAGATTTACCAAAATCATTTTGGTATTGGGTTTTAAAAAAAAGTATAAACAAAACTAACATTCTGAAGTTGAATTATTAATAAATAAATACCAAGGACACCTTTTATGTAGATTAATCGTTGAATGTTACTAGCGCGCCTGCTAGTTTCTTGACACACCAAAACTTCCTGTATCCGTTTCATTTGCGCATGCGCAAACCTTTCCCCGTCTTCCAGTTTCAACCGTTCTTTTGGACCAAATTTAGATACGTATACGTATATTTACTAGAAACAAGGGGAATACTTCATTTAGAAATATTGTTTCAGATACGTGGTTAACATCGTGAGTTTATCATTGCATTTTGATAATCTTTGAGGAAAATAACTGCCGTTTTAAAGAATGCATTGATTCCCGTACACCTCCACCTTGTGTGTCCTGTCTATGCCCGCGCTGAGGGCGCTCAATCTGTTTAAAAATGCTAAGTACTCCGATCAATAGATTGAGCATCGTAAAACTAATCAAATTAAATCAGCGCTCGAACCTTAAATAACCTGTTGTGCTTTTATGACCATCTTGAGACATTCAGTATTGTCTTCAGGTCGTCTTCCATAAACAAGTTTATTTTCATAAAATAATTTAAAAAATCTTGCGGAGCGTTAAGAGGGTCCTGACTTACAACCTTTTTAAATTTTCTCATTTATATCGACTGCAATCTTCACGTTATTTAATTGATGTATTCATATTGAAGTTTTGTTTATAATATGTATATAATATTTATTTTGGGTTTTTTTCGGCAATATTTTCAACTTCAACTGCTGTTAAAATGTTATCGCAACAATAAAACTCTCGGTTCGTTCGAATATTGACCACCAGGTGGAGACGCAGGACATATAAAAACTGATGGAAACCAAAATGTATCAGTATTACATAAGATAGTGCGAAGTCTGTATTGCATATTTAGTTTTGCGGGGGGGGAAACAATTTTTAATCTGAACCTTAGAGGTAACCGTGTCTGAAAGTCGTTAAAAAGGAATTGATACAGTCACTTAAGATGCAAATGCTAAAAAAAATGTCTATTTTCCAGTCCAAATTCTTGCATGAGGTTTAATCCATTACAGAGATTATTTTAAAAGAGTAAGCCATTCCTTTCGTCTCGAGTGTAATAATTAAAATAATAAGTAAAAGAAAATAACAAAAACAACATGCGACTGAAAATGATCACATTAGGGTTACTGTCGCGGTTTTTTCAAATAGCATCGGTACTGTAGCTGCTGGCGGGTGAGGGGCCCGTCCGGGATATGTCGGTGACATTGTTCTATTTCGGAATGCACATTCACGCGATCTGTCGGAATCATTATCACGATAAAGCAGACAAAGGTAAAACACATTTGGCTGGATACCCACAGTGTTAAGTGTCGTTTCTAGAAATATCATAAAACACACAAAAGCCTTTGTTCATATGTCCACGATTAAGGCATTCTTAAATAACACTCCAAAAAAACGGACAACACACTCTTATTTTAAATTCTGGCGACAGAAAGAAGGTAGAAAATCATTAGCGTTCACAGAGAAGAGTCTTTATATGGGGAAAATTAAAGACCATTAATCATTATTTCATGTAAGTCTCCTGAAGTAATTTGGCTGACTATTTATTTTGTCGCTATGGGATAAAATTAAGCAGATTACCAGGCACTAGAAGGATAGTTAAGCACTGTAAAACAAGAGTTGTTGGACTTTTTGTAATGACCCCAGAACATTTTCCCTTGGAAAGGTGCACTGATGTAATTTAGTTTAATGAAGTTGCCAAACAAACAAACAAACAAACAAAAATATATATATATATATATTTACTGTGTTTCTTTTTACCACCAGGGCAGGTAATTTCCACATTTATAGAGTGAAGTATCCCTAAGGTAACTTTGGACTGAAAACATTCAACTCCCCATACGAAGCAGGACGATAGCAGGAAATTCCCCTTGCAGTGAATGTCGGAGGTGGGCTGTCACATATGTGTAATTCCACCCAGGCCTGCCCGGTCATCCAGTCTCTTCCGTACGGAAGCATTGGAGCCAGCCTTCGGTCGGCCCTGTGATGGTGTTCGAAATCCATACCATAAAAAGCTGCCGTTTTGAAGAAAGAGCGCCCTTCCTCCGGCGTGTGGCTGTTGGCGTAGCGTGAGCCAGGCTGGTCTCCTCTGGGCTTCACCTGGCTAGCATAGAGGGAAAGAGGGTGAAGCATCTGGTCTGGTCTGGTCGGGGGGGGTGTCCCATTACGTGGAAAACCCTGTGAATGTTTCTTTGTGTGGAGCCCAGGTACATTTATTCTCAGCAGAAGCCAGACTAAAATAAACGATGACTGCCGTCTCAACGCCTGCCCACTCATAGAAGCAGAGGAGCAGAAAAACACTTAGCCTCTATAATTATGCTCATTTTCCCAAAATAGCCTCTTTCTGCATCTTGCTCATATTTTCATTAAGATTTTTCTTCCCAAAACTTCCAGTAATGGCATGTGCTGTAATAATTAAAAAATGTAACATGTGAAATAGTTGGAATATTTGCTGGGGCTACGCAAACACAAAAAGGTTATTTTTAGCCTTTCAGTCTTACCTCAAATAGAAGAGCGTGATTAAGGAGTGAAAATTTGGGGTCTGAACCGTTTCATCGCCTGCCAGTGGCCCGCATCCAAATATGAGAAATCAGCAGAAATTCCTGCATGTTTATGCCCTGCTGGAAACGTGGATAGCAAAAACAGTCTAATGCCTGGGCAACCACACACACACACACGCATAACATTCCGACAGGATCCATCCGAGCAGAAGAATTAGACTCCACTTTTTAAATTTTCTCGCAGGGGAATGTCTGGATGCTCAGAGTGGGGTTGCAGGCAGGCTGGAGGAGATCGAAAACAATTCAGGCGCCAAGGGTTTTTCATCCTGAAACGATTTCCAAACCCCAAACAGTACTTGCTTAAATATAGCATAATCACAGTCTGAAAAACCATTTGGGGTTTTTTCTTTTTTCTTTTCCAGTTTCGTATGAACTCAAATATATGTGTAAGTTCACTGTTTATATAACTCTTCTCAAAAGAAATTCAATACTTTGTTAGCTAACCAGGTCTACAAAAGTGTGCTCTGTTGAAGCCAATGTTATCAGAGATGGTGTTTAGGTAGGATGTTAATGACATTTGCGTTAGGACTCTTTAGCAGACTTTGTTTTCCACCAAAGAAATGCAGTTTTATACGTTAAAAATGTGTATACAATAGTGTGTATAATTGTGTTGATTTTAACAGCAATTTTAGACATTTGTAAGTAAAATATTATTTCGGTTACCTGCTTGGGAACTATAATAAAGCCCTTCAGAGTCACATTTTAACCCTGAGTTGTGATTGCTATAAAACAATGGTTCTGTTTTTCTTCTCCTGTGAAGGACATGAACCTCATCCCACCAAAACGACATCCAAAGGTATAACAGTACCACCCTACCTGGGGTACAAACGCTGTTGTCCTTGTTCAGAAATGACATGGTTGTTGACAGTATGCAAGTAAAAGAATAAACAGGGGCGCTTTCGTAGCCGACGGGTTAAAGCTGGCCTGGAGAAAATTTTAAACCATAAAAGAAAATCTTTTGTTGAAAACGATCCTCTGGCCACCAAGGGTTGGAAAATAAAGAAAGGCACCACATGCCTCTTTTTCCAGCTGACTCTGAACTGAATGGCCAACGGTTGGAGCCCTGAAGGTCTAGCGGTTCTGTGTAATGTGGTGGACCACTGCCGGTGACCATACATGAAAGCAAAGTCACGTGCAGCACTGGGTTTTTTTCTTCTCCGCTGTAAACCCACTGTACTGAACACACAAGCTTTGCGCTTTCCTTGTTAATAACTGTAATAAAAGGATCCGCCTGTAATTCAGGTCATTCTGCCGGAAAAGCTTCTGTTTGGACTAATAATAAGAGAGGCCAGAGAGACACAGTGTGAATCTAATATCTAGCTCGCACGAGGGGTTCGCTTTTTTTGCAGTGTATTTTTGTTCAAATGGCCCAGAGCATCTCAATCAACACCTTCCCCTCCCTGTGTTGTAGATACACCCTGTGAGTGGCTGCCAAGAATGATGTCAGATCAAAGCCTTCGGCAAGCCGGTTTTGTCCCAACAGAAACCCGGGTCCCGAGTGTTCTCCGTGATGTGTTCCCCTGCGGATGTTTAACCAGACAGAGCAGGGCTGTGATCGTGCCCAGACATGGTCCCATTAAGCCAACTTAAAAAGAAAGACTGACTCCTTGCTACTCTGCCTATCCTATAGAAAAGCCAGGATAACCAGGCTTTTTAATAAGCAGGAAATGACTCAGAAGACATGCCTTTCCTTGGAGGTTCTGGCTTTCACGGATCCCGGGCTGCGGTGATGTAATCGAGTCGGAGAAGCAGGCTACAAACATCACAAGCATCGCAAACATACATCACAAGCATCGCAAGCTCAAACCTCAACCCCTGCAACAACCATTAGAAGGGTCTCACTGATAAAGATTAATGGCCAAGAGGATAAGACCACACTTCATTTAGTTCAAAGCACACAATGTACATAGTCCTCTACCTTGAACAGTAATGAGCCCAAACCCATCCTGCAGAAATAAAGTACTGTAAATGTTGCGTTACATGAATGCGATTAAGCAGTGTTTTATCTAAAGCATGGGTTCTCCTCCGTCTTATCTCTGAGAATCTCCGTGTACTTACCTCTGAGTGAATCACTGCATCCACCCTTTGCAGTCCAAAAGATTAAGAGGTCCACATGTTTTCTGTATATTGCGTTTAATAATATTTAACAACACATTTTTGAAGAAAAATATTATACACTACAAATATAAATATTATAACAATGGTACACTTATGTAGTTAAATGAAAAACTTCCAACTTTAACTTTCTAAGGAAAAAGTTTTTTGTTTTTTTTAATGACTTATTTCCATCACAAAAGCCTAGATTACAAAACCAAACGCTGTTTTAAAACAAACAACACAATAAACTGACTTGGATTTTAGGTTCAGACATCTCTTGCATTAGTAATTAAAGAAGCTTTGAAACTTAAAACATCATGCCTTGTACGAAAACAAAGATCTAGACGATAACATACACAGAAACTGGCAACAAAAATTCTAAGCATACCGGCAAGACTCGTAATACTTTCACACATAAAACATTTTCTCATGAATTCCCCCTCATTATCTAATGGATAAGCATATGACGTAATGCTTTTAATATGGGAGATATCCAATGTCTGCCAAATGATTCCAGTTTAGGTAAAGTGGAAATTACGCTGTTTTTAATATGGGAGGGAATGTGGGAGATGTTTAGAACTATCCTAGCAGGCTAGCACGGGGAGAATCTCACCCCGGCACCTTTAAAAGATAGTCCAAGTTTAAAATGACTATTATCAATAAGGCCATCTTCACAAGTCAAATGACTTCCAATCATGCAACAGTAAAATGTGTCCTTGTCTTCACCAAAACTACACCATATACTAATAATTATAATTATTATTATGTAGCAATATTTAATTTAACTATTGAGAATTACTGTGACCTGACAGACCACAGTTAACCATTATCTAAGCAGAGGCTCTGAGCGTAATCCATAGACTCATGATGTTGTATTTAGCATGGTGTAAATACACGGTTAGCTACAATTTGGGATTCGGAAAAAACGGAAACTAGTATTCATTACATTTCCCAGGGCTTTGGGTGAAGGCTGACACACCTCACACACTGAGGACATCTGCTATGGTGATTCGGCACAAGAGTTGGCTACTCCTGAAGAGTTCTCCAAGGGAGACAGCTCCCCCTCTAAGGAAAAGCAAGAGCACACGCCCGTGAATCAGTTTGGCATTGACCTGTGACAGGGGAAATTCGTAAAGCCGCCAACCAGCCCTTTTAACAACAGTCCGAGGAGATCCCAATCCGAGCCGGCTCAGTTCAGTCAACGCTTCGTGTCAATAAAACTCTTTCAGGGCTAAATTTGTTAAAATCAGAGAGCACGTTACACTCGGCGTATATGGGTCAAAACATCTGCCTTCAAATGCAAGAGTTTTTATTTGGCTCTCACCATAAACCGAGCATTTTCTGCGATTTAGGTTTGGCTGCTGCTTACCCCTAGGGGATCGCGCATGAAGCGCCTTTGATTCCAAATCACACGAGTGAAAACGAGCATAATACTACGGAGCCATAGACAAATAATCTGTCATTGGGTCATCTTATGTACAACGTTATCTTTCCAATCCAAACTAGTTACAACATTTCATGACAAAATTAGATGCTGAGCCCTGTATACTTTTCTTAGGATCAATTGTAATCCATGAATAATAACTACTGAAAGAAATCAGCCGTATGAAAAAATGCTATGTAAACTGATTTTTTTTTTTAAACTGATTTTGCAAGATCCAGTTGCTTGTCCGAGTTAAATCCAACTGGACAAATTATATACATTATGAACGCATAGGCATACATCTTTTAGCATCGATAATTTATTAATTAAAATTTATTTTAAACAACCGTCCGTTAATACATAAATGAAAACCCTCAGGCTTGATATTAGCAGCAAAACCACAGTTTTGCGCCCACCGCTAAAAACCGTTCTCGCTACATCTTCGCTCACTCTTCGGTAAACCCAACGAGGACCCTTGAGTTCCGACATTCCGACATTGTGGACTGACCAGAGAGGCGTTTAGCGCGGTCTGGAACGTCCGCTGCAAGAGCACTGCGTGTCCCCAGGCTGGCCACACTCCCAGCAGCAGAAGTGTTCCTTGTGCCAAGCCCTGCCGTCTGCCCCCTGCTGGTAGTCCTCCGCAAAGATTAGCTACAGAGGGGTTGAGTTAAAACAGAAAGCGTAGTAGACATGAGAAATAAACAGATAACCTGTTTGACATACCTCTTACTGCAGATTAATCATTTACAATAGCAATTTCTTGACAATGAACTTTAAAATTTTGACAAAAATAGTATCATGTGATTTAAATGAAAATCAAAGTTCTAAATTCTATAAATATGGCAATAACTAATTTACTGACATGCTTGTTGAAATCAGTTTTTAAAGCCTTTTGTCTTAAGGTTCACCCCATTCTTCCCTAAGCCCCCTCTCTCTCCGCGAGCGATTGGGCCCCTCACCTCGTCACACCCGTCGCAGCGGGGCCTTTGGCTTTGGCAGTAGTGGCGCCCACACAGCAGGGTCCCCTTCTTCCAGAAGTAGACCAGGTCTACCAGCACTTCCCGGCACTCGGCGCACACAAAGCAGCCCGGATGCCACAGGCGGTCGTAGCCGGCCCGCTCAGCGTACACCACTGGGCTGTCGGCTGCCACCTGCTTGCCGCAGTGGTCACAGAGCTGGGGACAAACAGACACACCCTTTACTTCACTGCAGTCGATTCTCCTGTGCCGGGTGCATTCAGGAACCACGCAGGAGAAGGCTGTGCGCGGTTTCTCCTGTGCCGGGTGCATTCAGGAACCACGCAGGAGAAGGCTGTGCGCGGTTTCTCCTGTGCCGGGTGCATTCAG